>VMDR010020217.1:0-17753 GCA_007922815.1 Macrotus californicus
AAGGACACCAATGGGAAGCTCAGATTTTGGGAAATAAATTAGGAGCATTATGAATGATAAATAATTAATGTCTAGTAAGTATATTTGACTATTGACTTTTTAAAAATAAACATGATTGTTTAAAGTGAAAATTATAGCATTATTTTTGGAGTTTATAATGTACAGGGTGGGCCAAAAAGTAGGTTTACCGTTGTTCATATGGAAAATAATATAATAATTAACTTTCTTACATACAAGAACAAACTCTATGTTTCACGTACTCAACAACTGTAAACCTACTTTTGCCCTACCCTGTACACAGATGTGATACATTAGATTACTACAGCATAGAGGATACCAAATAGAGGGTTGTTAAATGGACCTATACAAATGAAGAGTTATACATTTTATGTGACATAATACATTAAATCCAAATAGACAGTGAAAAGTTAATGATGTATATTGTAACCTCTGGACTGAACACATAGAAATTAATGCAAAAAAGTATAGCTGAAAAACCAATTGTTGTTACATGTTGTTGAGTCAGCTCCGATTTCTGACAAGTCTGTAAATATGTGATGTCCACAATGTCCTGTTCTCAACAGTCCTGTTCAGCTCCTTTAAGCTCATGCCTATGGGATTTTTTATGGAGTCAATCCATCTTATATTTGGTCCTCCTCTCTTCTTGCCTTCTATTTTTCCAAAAAAGCCAATACATAAGTAAAAATATGATTCCAAAATTATTAAAATAATCCAAAGAGGGTAGAAAGTGAGGAAACAGCAAAACAAGACAAAAGCAGAAGAGACAAATAGGGGATAAATAATAAACACTAGATTTAAATGAAAACATATCAATCATTACATTAAATGTTAATGAACTACACTCCAAAAAAGAGGACAGGGAATAACAGAATAGATTTTGAAAAGAAGGACCCAACTCAAAAATGTATTTAAAACTGTGCTTGTTGATTTTTATTTAGTGTATCTCGGTACTTTTAGCAGGAAGATTTTCAAGCCTGCTGTTTTTTCTAGACCAGAAGTTTTGACATGCTGTTTTACTGTGAGATTACTGGAAAGGGGAAGTAGAATGACAACTGGTACACACCAACTCCTTCCCTAAATTCTATCCCTAGGTGGTGCACATCCTCTGACAATGAAAGAAGAAGAAGTTTAGAGGAAAATGATTTCCTGGGCATCTAGACTATTTGGTGATTCCCAAAAGAGTTGTATAGCATGTCCTCTGGGGTCTTTAGACTTTAAATTATCTTTTTCCCTCCTGTTTCCACTTGGTAAATATTCCGTCAGATGCCATGCTATGAACTGAAAACATGAAAAGAGACAAAATAGACGTAGCCTCTGCCATTAAGAAGCAGTCCAATTAGGTAAATAAACATTTTTTAAAAGCACTCAAATTATTATCTAATAACCATATGACAAGTATTAAGTCTAAGTTACTCTAAGAGACAGACTTCAGATGACTTCAGCAGAGGTCCCAAGTCTTATCAACTGGTTAGCACTCAATTATATTGAAGAGCCAAAAAGAAAGCTCAGTGAGCAGTAACAAACCTCATTCCCCATGCTTTCATTAGTTTTCTGCTTTGGGCTGGATTTATCAGAAATTTTCATAGTTTGGAATTGGTGACTACACACCACCATATGCTTGGCTGAACAGAAAGTCTTTATGCTTTTATGCTATAAGGCATATGCTCCTCACCTGGAATCCAGGAGCTGTGGGTCCACTAATATGCCCGTTGGCCACCCTCTCTATGCTCTTAGTGGGCCTTAAACCTATGGTACATCTTACGGAAAAAATAAAATGGCACATGCTCATCAGTCAGGGTCCAGTACAAAAGATATAAACTACACAAACTATTTCAATGGAGAGAATTTAACCTAAGTAATTTTTGGCCATTTATATGGAACTGAAAATGCAAACGTGGAAGCTAAGGTATCACAAAGATAGTAACTGCAGGAAGTATGTACCACTCTTAGGGCTGAGAGAAAAAAGGGAAGACATGGGGATTATTAAAATGTGAAGACTTGGAGGAGGGGCCACATGGAGCTGTGAGTCTTTTGAGAAAGAATACCAGTCAGCTTGTCTTAATGCCTCTGAGTCTTGGTCTGAAAAGACTTCACAAGTCCAGGTGACTAGGAGGGTATGTTTATTAAAGCTGGAAGCAGTGAAACAAGGAAGGGCCTAGCTTAGAAGGAGCAACAGGAGAGCCTAGGCTGGGCTGCCTTAGCACACGGGGAAGTTAGAGAAACGGCAGCCTAAGGAACAGGTCCAGGGAGTCAGCCAGGGACAAACCACTGCTGCCCATTGCTGCCCTAGCTATAAGCCTTGTGGGGCCCCTTAGAGTTTAGGAGATGCATGCCTGTGGGGGAAGAAGTGAGGGAAGAATAGAGGAAAGGGAACAGGGTTAGGGGAGAGCTGCCCCCCAGAGGGAGAGCACAGGCTGGGTCCTTTGTCTTAAGTTTCTCTCTCTCTCTCTCTCTCAGGCAAAAATTTTAGGGGAGGCAGAAGAGGAGGGTTTCAGCAGACTATCAGCTTTCCAGGTGTGTTTTTCAGGGTCGTGGTCTCCACTAATTGGTCAGTGACAGAGCAGGAGGTCTTTGGTCATCGAAGCCCATCTTGGTTTTGCCCATCTGGTTTTGCTGGGCCCAGAACTGAAATACAACTAAGACCTAGATATTATCTCTAGGGAGGTGACCTTCTGTATCTGGCTGTACATTGCTCAGCCAATTTGTTCAGCTATTTGTCTGTTTTCCTAGTCTACTTGTCCTGGCTTACTGGCCTGTCTCAGTATACTTTTTAAAATCAGGACCATCTCAAATATGCCATAATGCATGCCCTCCCCCCAATTTCCCCAACAACATTGTCTGGACTTTCTCTTCCTAGCTATTACCCTACTTATCTGGCACTTAGACTTCCAGAAACTTCACTCGAGAACACCTGTGAGCCTGATAAAAAGCCTAACGTAAATGCAAGAGCCTGAAGCTAGTTTGAAATAGATGTCATTAAAGTCATATGCTTTATCTCTATCCAGACAGAGAATATTTAAAATAATATTACACTTAGTAATTACTTTTCTGGTTTCCCTTGGCAACCATGCAGGAGTGGCTGAACAAAAAGGAAAAGAAAAAATTACATGATTTTGGCAAGTTGAAGAAGTTACCATGGAAGTCCTGGCCAGGTAGCTTGATTGGTTGGAGCATCATCCCAAAGCTCCAAGGTTGCAGGGTTCAATCCCTGGTCAGGGCATATCCAAGAAAAAACCAGTGAATGAATATATAGAGTGGAAAAACAAATCAATGTTTTACTCTCTCTCTCTCTCTCTCTCATCAATAAATGAAAAAACAAAATTTTAAAAAGAAGTTACCATGAAGAAGAGAGATACAGCAAGAAAGATGGTATCATCACCAAAAACAGAATGACAGCATGCAATGTAGAAGCCATCAGACCTACAAACTACAAACCACAAACCACACAATTCTGAAGCACCAGTGAGGGAGAAGACAGCTCCACCTGTGAATTAAGACAATGCGGCACCCTGGCAGATTTCAGGAAAAAGAGTGGTTCAGTTTTACCAGCCTCAGCCCCTTTGGCATGTCATTTTTACCACAAACTACAGAAATCATGTGTCTGTTTACCACTGCATGCTCAGTGCCGGGAGCAAGACAGGCATTCGATTGTGAATCATGGACAACCATATTGATGCCAAATCACAAAAATGGCAAATGCAGAGATGTAGCGATTACATGTTGAAAAGTTATGATAAGCCACTGTCCAAGGGCTGTGGAAACCAGGACTAGAGGGAGTAACTCACTTCAAGAACAAAATGTACCGATGCAGACCATTATCCTGACTCTCAATGGGCAAAAAGTGAGAATTTGGTTTAACATATTTACTTAAGGAAGAGCTGTATTTCCCCCTCGCAACTAATCTGTTTGGCAGCTTTTTTTGCAATTCAAAGTCTCCTGACTTGGGATGGATGTAATGGAAGAAATAGATTCGTAATGAACAGTTATTCGATAGACTCACAAGCAGAGAGGGCAGAAGAGGTGCTTTAAAAACAATTTTGAAAACCAGCTCCCACTTGGTATAACCAGAGGATGCTAAAAATTTAAGAAAGTCTAATAAGACAATTGGAAAAGGTGTGAATCTTTTAACATGAAAAGGCAGCACAGGCTTTAGACTTGTGCTTTTTAAGTCTAAAGTTAAGTTTTTTAAGAAAGGTGTTTTTCAAATTAACACTCACATCAAGAGCTACTAGAAAACTAGAAAAAAATAAAATATCGAAGAGTAATCAAGGCAGCCGGCCAGAGAAGTTAAGATCCTAGAGGAAAGTGAAATAAATTGGAACAAACCAGGTAAGTTCTTGGTGAAAAAAAAAACAGCTAAAGGATATTCTTTGCAAAATTAAATAAGTCCAAAAAGTAGTGGAAGCAAATATGTTAATAAATATTTTTGTAACTAAACAAGTACTGACCATTGAGAAGAAAAGAGAGGCCCTGGCTGGTGCGGCTCAGTGGATTGAGTGCCGGCCTGCGAACTGAAAGATCACCAGTTCCATTCCCAGTCGGAGCACATGCCTGGGTTGTGGGCCAAGTCCCCAGTTGGGGGCATGCAAGAGGCAACCGACTGGTGTATCTATTGCATATTGATGTTTCTCTCCCTCTCTTTCTCCCTCCCTCCCCTCTCTCTAAAAATAAATAAATAAAAATCAGAAAAGCAAGGAGGGAGAGGAGAAGGAGGGGAAGGAAGAGAGGGACAATGACAATAACAGTTGAGAAAGTTTAAAAGCAAGGTAGATGGCCCTGGCCAGGTAGCTCAGTTGGCTAGAACATCATCTCGATACACCAAGGTTCCAGGTTAAATCCCCAGTTTGGACACAGACAAGAACCAACCAATGACTATATCAATAAGTGGGACAATAAATCAATCTCTCTCTCTCCCTCCCTCTCTCTCTCTCTATGTATATATAATTATCAATAAAATATATAAATAAAAAATCAATACATATAAATAAAAATTTAAATAAATAAGTAAAAGCAAGGTAGGAAGGTAGAACCAACATGAAAACAGGAACAGGGTAGTTCCAAGTTAAAGCACACTAATTTCTATTTTTTCCTTATGCTTTTTATCTCTCTAAAATGTTCTGTTCTTATATGTGCATTATTTTTGTAATCAGAATAAACTGTAAGTGCTGGGTTTATTAAAGATTTTTATTTACTTATTTTTAGAGAGAGGATTAGGGAGAAAGCAAGGAAGAGAAACATTGATGTGAGGGACATGGATCAGTTGCCTCTTGCATGTCCCCCACCGGGCACCTGCCCTGAAACTCAGGCATGTGCCCTGACCTGGAGACTTTTCCATTTTCGGGGTGATGCCCAACCCACTGAGCCGCATCGATCAGGTCTAAACGCTGGGTTTTTACATTTTCACTTTCAGTAATGATAAAAATTTTGCTTATGTAAAATAGTAAGGTCCGAATGTAATATTTTCTGTAGATCCATGAGTATAGATAATAAAATTAAGTTACAGAAAAATTGGTAAACTTGTCAAGATTGCACACGGACTATAGGATTGGCTAAAAGAGAATTTAGGCAGCCTCCCTTCCAGTTTGGTCCAGGATCAATAAAAATACATCAGTTCTTATTTACATCTGTCACCAAAATCTTACTTATGTATGGACCATAAACCAGGATGTGGATTATTTTTAAGCAGGCTTTTATTCCCCTCCCCATGAGTTTACAGGAAGAGAATTCAGGAAGAGTACCAATTGCCAGTTTAATCTTTTAGATTGTCTCCGTGGTCTGTGAAATCAGCTAACAGTATAACCTAAGAAGGTTGCTGCTACACTAAGCTGTGTTAATTATTAAGACCACCACTAAATGATGAGAGATCTCCTATCCCTAACTAGAGTCTACACTTGGAAATAATGTTCTTATCAAACAGTACAGAAAAGACCATTTCTGCTGAAGGAAACATGGGCAGTATTATATTTTGCTGTGTATAATGCGCACTGTTATGCCCAAATTTTTGAGGGAAAAATAAGGATGCACATTATACATGGGTAGTACCTGAAATACCCTGTATCTGCTCTTGTGTTTTGTAATTATTTGTAACATAAAATTTCCGGTACCATAATATGTTCAAAAATAAATGCTAAAATTCCTTTATAAAACAAAAAAACAAGTGTCTAAATATAAATAAATAAATAAATAATTGAATTATAAAATTAAAATGAAAGATTTTTTTTCCTGAAAGTTTGGGCCAAAAACGTGGGTGTGTATTATATACGGCAAAACATGGTCATCTCAAATAAGTGAATCCGTGTTAGACCCTGACAAATAGGCGAGGAGGAAGAAGATGGTTCTCTTGTGATTTCCCCAGTTTCTTGTTGTTTTCCTTCCTGCCTCTTTCCTTTGTGTTGTTGAATTGCCTGTTTTCATTGTTCTCATTACTCCTTCTGGCAATGAATTCCACAAAGAATTCTCTAATAGTCTCTTTTACATTCGTATAAGCAGTAGTATTTGCATTCTCTGTTAATACCAAAATACAACAAGTATTATGTCTTTCACCTATACTCTGAAATGAGACCTTTAATACATTTTACCAGTTTCAAAACATTTTATATTTTATATTAACAATTGATGAACCTAAATAAAGGATAATTGTGGTTTTTCTATTAAGAGTCTTCTCTTAACCATTACAATATAGTTCTTAACTATATAACCAGTATTACTGTTACTTATAGATGTTTTATTGATTTAAATCAATAATTTAAATACTAAATTTTTTTCATTTTTAATTTTTTTAATTACTTTATTGTTGTTCATTTACAGTTGTCTGCATTTCACCCCCACCATTCCCCCCACCCCAGCCAATCTAAATGCTAAATATTTAAATACTAAATTTTATCTCTTATATTTTGTGTCTTCTCCATATTGAGATTTTATTCTGATCCAAAATTTATTTGGCTATAATATTTTCTTGAATAATTTTGTTTCCACAAAAGATAACTGTGGTTGAGAAAATTGTTCCTAGCTCTCTATTCTCCCCTTCTTTCTGGAGTAATAATACTTCAAAATTTTAGCTGGACACGCGACTTCCCAGAAGAAATCACTTATCCCAGCCTTTTTTATAGCTGGGTGTGGCCACATGACATTCTGATAAATCAATATGATTGGAAGTAATGTGCTCCATTTCTTGATCTTGCCCTAAAGGAAAGGGGACAGCCTTCTACTTCCACTTCCAGATTCCTTTCTGCTGATCTAAATGCATATGTGATAAGAGGAGGTGGAAGAGCCATCATGGACCACAAGATGGAAGCTCAGTGGTGATAGAGCTGAAGTGCCCAGTGGTCAGTGATGGCAGAGGTGGCTGCAGCGGCCTCAGATGCCTTGCTTCAATCTGTTTAGCCTGGCTCCCTAGCATTCCTGGAGAAGTTGTAAACCTGACATATTTTCAGTGTATTCTTTTTCTTCTTAGGCCTACCAGTTTCTGAAATTCAGAGTTGAAGACAATGAGACAGATATTGGAAAGATGTGATTGTAGATAATAGACCCTGAGAGAAATGCAGAGGGAATGGATATTTGCATCGTTATATGGTCCGATTGAAGCTGAAGGTACAGAAAATCCAATTAGTGTTAAGTGATATGGTAGTCCAGGTCATGGTAGTCCATGGCACATAGTCTCCAAAGTGTTAATTACATTACCACTTGTGACGGGTCTGGAATAAGGCACTTGCTGAAAGCACTGGCAACTAAATGGCCATTACCAGAGACATGAGCTATGAAGGTTTTGAGGCATTCCAGGGCTGTGGCATGGGGTAGCTTCTCTAATAGCCCTGAAAAGCTTAAAGAGAGACAATGACTGCTCCGACTCCTAAATTTTTGACTTAAGTCACAGTTTGAAACCCATGGACTTTCTAGTATATTGCCAACATATCTACTTTCCTGAAACCACAGGATTGAAATAGCTGGAAAACAAATGCAAAGTTTGACCCCCAAACTTACTAAATTATAGGGTCATTAAGCCTCCTGTCTTACTATCTGGCTGGTGTGCAAGAAAAGGCACTGATCAAGAAAGACTGGGACCTGGAATTGGAATTGGACATAAAAAGATTTGGGCACCTTCATTCCCCACTCCCACTGAGTCTGTATTACTAGTAGAAATGTTGTGTTTTGTTTTGTTTTGTTTTGTTTTGTTTTTTGTCTAACCCAAATCAATTCTCCAGTTCTTAGCAGATACTGACTGGACGTCCCACAAATTTAACTCAGCTCTGACACTGTCTGCCAGGAGACAGCATCCGATCCCACAGGTTAAGGACTCAGTCTCACAAGACTGACCCCTTGTCAGATACCAACTGAAAGTCCAGGTTGTCACCTACACTTCTGACCAACTGGCACTAGATCAAAGGTTCCCACAACACCCTCTTTGGGTTTATTTTACTAGAGCAGCTCACAGAACTCAGAGAAACATTCCGCTTACTAGATTGTGTGGACCCCAGGAAGGAATACATCTGCCAAGGACTCCTCATGGTTAATTGGGCCCAAATTCAGAATCAGAGTCTAGCGGCCATTGTTTACAGAGGTCTCTCAGGCACACTGCATTTTGCAGAATAGCAGCAGACTGAGCTGCCAAGCCTCCTGCACTGCGTTCCTACCAGCTGTGCCTTATAAAGGCACTCCTGGAATCTTCTATTGACATTAGGTTCATGGTAGTGACTTTTTGTTGATGATTACCAATTTATTGTAATAGGACATAACTCAAGAATAGCCAGATAGAAGAGATGCATAGGGCAAGATATGTGGGAAGCGGCACAGAGCTTCCAAGCTCTCTTGGCACACCACTCTTCCCTCTCCCTCTTCTCCACCTATTTACAACCCAGAAGAAGCTCATCAACTCTTTTTGAAGAGTTTTTATAGAGCTTAATCTGTTTTTAAGATTAAGAGCTTAATAGAGCTTTTATAGAGCTTAATCTTTCCTCTGCTTTTCCCAGAGATGGGTAGATGGGTCTGAAAGTTCCAACCCTCTAATCAAGTTGGTCTTTCTGGTGACCAGCCCCAACTGGGGCTGCCTGGAACCTCACCCTAAGTCATTTGATTAGCATAAACTCAAATGAATGACCAAAGACACTCCAATCACTTAGGAAAGTCCAAGGGTTTTGTTGGGACCAAAAACCATTGATATTTCTTATTATATCACTCTAGCCAATGTCATTACCTCTTACTTTTCAGATGCACTGTTACTTTAAACTGTGAAGACCTTGTCCAAAAGGAGAGCAATGTATTTCATACCTCTCTCCCATACATATCTCGTTGCTCCAGTTTCATAAGCAGAGTTGATATTCAGCCGGTACTGGTAGTGAAGCTGTACTGGTAGTTCGAGCTACTTTAGAGCATGGCATGGCTTCTCCAAGGTGGCAAAAGTAGAAACTTTCAGAACTTCTTAAGCTTTAGGACTGGAACTGATACAGCATCTGCTCCCTGCGGGTCACACAGCCAGCTCAGATTTAAGATAAGCAGATACACAACAGCATAAATACTAACATAGTTAACTGGGGCCTACTTTTCTTCCCCCCCTACAACTGTCATAAATGTGAGATCATTTCAAATGACAAGTAATTTGCTACAATAAAGGGTAGAGATGGGCTAATGGGGTCACAGCTGCCCAAGAACTTTGAGACGGATGTTGGACAGAGCATCTAGGATGGTGGCAAATGTTGGGATAAGATTGTGAGACAGGAGTCAACGTCCTCAATGAAAGAGGGGAGTAGCTTCAAGATGTAAAGATGTCAGGAAGGAGGGGAGTCAGACAGTGTGAACCCCAAAGAAAGAAGGATTATGACATAAGGAGGGCAAAGCAATGGTCTAGAGTATGGCACTGGCAGAACATCCACTGCCCCCCCAGCTCTTCCCTATGGAGATGTGAGGATGGGTAGCCTCCATTCAAGAAAATTTCTCAACAATATTAGAGACAATAATGCGTAAGGAAGCAGAATACTTTGACAAGGGTTCAGAGAAAGCGCTGATCAGAGACCCTCCAAGGGCTTGACTGCTTCTTGGACTCTCATAGGAACATGGCAGTGAGTCAGCTCAAGAGGCGTCAAAAGTCCAATCTGGGGAACAAAACTTGGAAAAGACAGCCTAAATCCACCAATAAGTGTGTTTGGCTTTGCTGAATAGTACTTCAGAAAATAATTAAGCACCTCTAGGTAAATAATACAGAAACAAAATCTGTAAGGTAGTTAAGATACAAAATTTTTTAATTGGTTACTTTCTTCTACATACTCAGACAGTCTAATATAAAGAACTTTTTTAAAAATATGTTTTATTGATGATGCTATGACAGTTGTCCCATTTTCCCCCCTTTATTCCCCTCCACCCTGTACACCCCCTCCCACCCACATTTCCCCCCCTTAGTTCATGTCTGGGTCATATATATGAGTTCTTGGCTTCTGCATTTCCTATACTATTCTTAACCTCCCTCTGTCTATCTTCTACCTACCATTTATGCTTCTTATTCCCTGTACCTTTTCCCTCTCTCTCCCCACCCACCCCTTTGATGATAACCCTCCATGTGACCTCCATTTCTGTGATTCTGTTCCTGTCCTAGTTGTTTGCTTAGTTTGTTTTTGTTTTAGGTTCAGTTTTAATAACTGTGAGTTTGTTGTCATTTTACTGTTCATATTTTTTATCTTCTTTTTCTTAGGTAAGTCCTTTTAACATTTCATATGATAAGGGCTTGGTGATGATGAACTCCTTTAACTTGACCTTATCTGGGAAGTACTTTATCTGCCCTTCCATTCTAAATGATAGCTTTGCTGGATAGAGTCATCTTGGATGTAGGGCCTTGCCTTTCATGACTTGGAATACTTCTTTCCAGCCGCTATAAAGAACTTTTTTATGTTGCCAAAGATAAAAGGTGATATGCACTTTTGCTCTTAAACTTACCAAAGAGTTTGGTAACCGAAATATGAACCAAAATATGAATGTTTGCTCTTAAACTTACCTCTTAAACTTGCTATAAATTTTATCAATTCAATATACTTCACATCTTTCAGCCACCAAGGTAAAAAGAAGAGACACACCCTCTGGCAGGCTGGCAGAGCCTCAAAGACAGCACTGAGCAGGGTCATGGTGTTGCAGAAAACAAGACTCATCTGAGATTAAAGGGGTAGCGAAGGGAGACTTTATTTACGTATATAGGCTCAGAGGATTCCCCTCCAAAGTCTGAGCCCGGAACTAAGGTTTCACTCTTCCTTTATAGCTAGGGTGGCGGGAGGTCCTGCAGGGCGGAGCTAGGAGAGAGAGCTAGGGTGGCGGGAGGTCCTGCAGGGCGGAGCTAGGAGAGCTAGGGTGGCTGGAGGTCCTGCAGGGCGAAGCTAGGAAAGAGCATGATGCAGGTTTACAGAAGCGGAAGGGAATAGGTTATTCCATCAGCCTCGGCAGGGAGGGGGAGCCATCTTGGGTTGAGCCTTTTTGCCCTGATTTTCCTCTAGATGGTATGAGAATCAGAACTCAAAGAGGTAACTTTTGAATACCTGGGTGGAGGCAGGCAATCCAATTTATGAGCTGACAAAATGTCTTTGTCTACAGCTGGGCATAACATTAGCCCATTAGCCACCACTGGAAGTGCCCGCAGAGGAGGATAGCTCCAGGAGAGAGCCAGGTTTCAGTTAAGGCAGGACTTGGAGGTGAGTTCCCAGCCAGAGCTTGAGACAAAGGGGGAGTTTTTTTAATCTGTGGGCTAACAGTTCATTGAGATGTAGTAAAATGGTTTGTGGAGAGGTAGAAAGTTTAAGACTAGGTCAAGAACAAGAAAGTTAAGCATTGATTAATGAAATTAGGGACTAGCAGCAATGTGAATTTGATCCTGACAGTTTCTCGGAAGAAGACAGGCACCTGGCTCGCCCTTGGGGGTGACAGCTCCAGGCCAGTACCTAGCATCCTGGGCTGTGGGCACCTCTCACACAGCATAAGCTCCTGTCACTCCCAGCAACTCCTGCATCTGTTTACTGTCTGTTCATCTCTGACAACTGCCATGCTCTTCAGAAAGAGATATTTTACACATGTAACCTATAGTTCTTGTATTCTAGGCTGCTTCTCTCTAAAAGTTAGTCGTGCATTCCTAATGATGCTTAAAATGCCCGTGTAAAAAGAATTTCTCTGCAGATTCAGGATAATTGGAAGAGAGGTCACTGGAGGTGGTAGACTATAGATAACTTGTGTCTAAATGTGGTAGAGGTCTTTTGCAGAATTTCCACTTCTAGTTGAAATGTAAATTTATTCGGTCTATAAAGGCAAATTCAATTTTCGGTACAAAAATAGAATTTTCTAGGTGAAAACTTACCTTCTCTCTAATGCTCCCTACTGTGATAGCCACAGAAATATATCCAAACCTGGAAGCAGTTAGCAACTTTAAGTTTCTAGAAGAATGCTTTTCAAAGCCTGGCTCATTCTTCTAAAAAATAGCAACAAAAACCTTACTTAACTGTCTGGGTTATAAAATGTTTTTATGAGAACTCAGTGAAAGAATTTTAATGAAAAGTCAGAAGGTGGTTAAGCCTTTTTCTTCTTCTTAGTGTATAGTGCATTAAAATGCAGAAGACAAGGCAACAGGTGAAGCTTTGTTCTTGAACAACCCCCTGAATGCCTGCAGATTTGATACTTAAAATTATCTGAAGTTCAAGGTTAGGAAAACTCCTCTTCTTGCTTCAAAACCCTTCTGTATCAACCTCTTACCGAAGTGCCTTCAGATAATATAACAAATGCAACAGAAACTAAGAAAGGGGAGATATTCAGTATTTCAAAAGCAATTTCTCTTTGTAAGGATCCTACATTTTTTAAATAAAATATTATGTTAAGACAAATTATCAGGGCCTCGTAAATACTTAATATTGGCCAAAAAAATTACTCTCCAGAAAAAATTTGAGAAAACTTCAGAAAATCCTTTTATGACCTCATTTACAATGCTGTCTTCGATGCTTTAAATATACCAAGATTTTGGTTCTGGCCTAGCGGGAACGCTGAGCGGTGGGCGATCATAGTGTGAGGGTTAGGGGAGCGGATCTCTGAGATCCCAGAGAGGCTGCAGACATGGCAGATGACTGCCCGAAGCCTGCAGTATGAGTACAAAGCCAACTAGAATCTTGTCCTCCAAGCTGATCGTTCTCTCATTGACCAGACTGGCCATGATGAACCCGCAGGAGTGGTGCTATCCCTGGTTGGGAAGCTGAAGGACACCTGGATGGGAGATAAGGCTCAATGGACCAAACCACAGGAGGAAAGAAGAACCAAGTGAGTACCAAGGGGGAAATGATTTTTCTTCAGATGCAAAGCCCATCCTCTCTTGAGCATTTGAGCAGCATTTTTGCTGAACTGCTGAGTGCAAAATGAGACATCAGTGGCATTAAAACAATTTAACAAGGTAAAAACAACACAAGAGTGAAAAGGTTTTTGGGTCTTAACAAGTGTACCTGAAGCGGAAAACAACTTTAAGAGGGTTTTTTTTTAATCCTCTCTGGAGGATGTGTTCATTGATTTGAGAGAGAGAGAGAGAGAGAAGAAAGAGGGAGAGAAAAATATCAATTCTACAAATCGCTATTTCTGAGGACAAAACTGTAGCTGTCCCCCTCTCATTTCTGTCATGCTTATCATAAACATAAAAAGTACTCTAAACACATTAAATGGCATTCTTACTAGACCATTTGAATAAAAAGGGTAGCAATTCAAATAAATAAATATATCAAGATTTTAATATAAATTACTTACATAAAAGTGATTATAGAAATGTGCTATACTTAGAGGAGTTTGTACAAATGTGAAATATGGCTCAATATCTTCATTGCCACGTAATAACAAGAAATCATTTTCAATTATTCTAATTTTGTGGTATATAATACTCCCTCCATAGTTTTGCCTAACCTCTTACTAAAAAAATTAAAATCCATTGTTAGTTAAAGTTTATAAATTGCTAAAGCCACTGATCAATTCTGTCCTCACCTCATTAGCTGCCCAGCAGCATTTGATGTCATTGATCACTTCTACAGCATGTTCTCTCCTGGCCTCCAGGTCACCATACTCTTGGTTCCTCCTACCTCCTGATCTCCATTAATGGCTCCTTTTCTTCTCAAGCTCTTCATACCAGAGTGCCCCGGGGGCCAGTATTTGGTCCTCTTCTCCATCTGCATTCTCTCCTTTGATGATCTTGTCCAATCATGTAGCTTTAAATATCATGTATTTGCCAATGACTCCCAAACAAGGCCAACGTCATGGGTGTGTGACCTGTGCATTCATGTAGGTCCCCACCTTCAAAAGGACCTCACACTTGATTTAATGCTCTGTCACAATTTTGAAATTCTTAATAATTTTTAATAAGGACCCTTGTTTTCATTTTGCACTGGGCCCTGCAAAGAACATATACAATATAACCTTCGCTCAAATTTATATATCCAGGTTAGCCATCTCTCCAGACTTGTATATAGAACTGCCTACTCCATATCTCAATTTGAATGTCTAAGAAATATCTCAACCTCAGTGAGACCAAAACATCCCCAGACCTTCTCTAGCTCTAGCCTCCCCATCTCAGTTGATAACATCTTCATGTTTCCAATTACTCTGTCTAAACACCTGGGGGTCACTTTTGATTTTGTTTCCTTTCACGTGTCCCACAATGAATCCATCAGCCTCTCATGTTGCCTCTGTCTTCAAAACATCCTCAGCATCTAACTGTTTCTCACCACCTACGTCACTGCTATCTTGTTCTGGCCCATCACCTTTTTCCTGGATCACTGCAATAGCTTCTTACAGGCCTTGTGTGTTTTAGACATAGAAGCCACTAGGGCCCCTTTAAAACAAACCAGATAATGTCTCTGTGATCAAAACCTTCCAACACTTTCCCATTTCACTGAATAAAAAACCTAAGTTTCTACAGAATTTTGTTCCACTACCACCACCACCCCATGCTGCTCTCTAAACTCCTCCCTTACTCTATCACTCACTGCAATGTAGCCATCCTGGCATCCTTGCTTGCCCTTGCAGGGGCCTCACTTGCTCTCATCTCTGGGTTTTTGCACAGGCTGTTTCCTCTGCCAGGAACGCTCTTTCCCTGATATCTTCATAGCCGACTTCATTAATGCCAAACTTAAAACTTGCCATATTTTTCTTGATGGTGAGAGGGAGAAACTAAATATTTTCCCTTATTTAAAATAAATTTTGAAGCTAACTTCTTCGGTGCTTTCAAAGAAAACTACAAAGAAATGTTGCATGTTTGGGCCTAATGCTATAGGGAACCTATGCATGTGTGATGTGATCTAGTGGCTCAGCTCTGCTTCTGAACGCAGACAGACGCGTGTGGCGTGCAGAGAACATCCGTGAATAGGTCTCCCATGGGGAATCAGGCCTGCATTGTACCTAGGCCGCTTTGAGACTTGCTTTTGCTAAAAACTCCCTCACCCTGAATTGAGGAAACAAATGTTTACTGCATATCTTTAAAGTAACTTCCTAAAATCTGTGCTGAACCTTTCAAGTTTGGGTGTAACCAGTTCAACCTCTTTTCCCTTTACATTTGCAAATGACCTTTATCTTGAAGGGATTAGCAACATTCTTTCTTTTGTTATGATAACTACCTAAAGGTAACCTGTGCATAGTCAAGGAGGACCCTCCTTGATGTAATCTGCCTAGAATATCAATAAAAGCCTGTCTAGGCAGAGGTTGGGGCCCTCTCTCACACTCTCTGGCCCTCTCTGGATTGCTCCCTCTCTCTCCTTCTCTTTCTCACTTAGAGAGTCACCACGCTATCCCTTTTTCTCCACCGGATTCCTTTAGTCTGTGTGAATTTGTTCGTTACTTGTCCAGGGATATAGGACAAGCATTCCACAACAACACGCGGTCCTGCCGGACAGGACCGCAACGTAAGCAAATGAGCAAAGAATACTCCCACCTCCCTAAAAACCAGAAATTAAAGTCAGGACTACAGCAGGCCTAACAAGTCTGTCCGGTCTTGTAGGAGGACATGTTAGAGCAAAAGGGTCAATTTGGGACTATATTTCTGTCTGCAATTTAATGGGATTTCAAAAAATATTATGAAGAATTTGTGTGGTTGGCAATGAAAACCTATTAGGAAAGGTTAACAGATTTAGGATTATTCCCTCAGGGGAATAGAAGAAGAAATGTCTTGTCTTTAACTGTAGCTCTTATACAGCTTCCTTTTTATAGCATTTTACTATTTGCACATTGCTTCTGTATACATTATCTCATTTTGATCATAACTTAAGCTGTTCCCCAAACAGGTGAGATAATAAGAAAATAATAAAAATGGGTTTTTCCATTTTAAATGAGATTTAAACATATCTTTGTTTAATGATTTTTGCAAATATGTATTAACATAGATTAAATTATACAAATTCAAAATGATTATTATGGTATAGAGACTATAACTTTTTATTACATAGCACAGATGGTCCTCAGTTTTAGACATGGTTTAAGTTAAAGAAAAATGAGACAGAGCTGGCTGCCTTAGTGAAGCATAGCCTGTCTCTGGAAATGTCCACAACTTAATTTTGTTGTATAGTCAAACCTCTGTTCTCGAATGCCTCTCATCTCAAACAATTCGGTTCTCTACCAAGTCGTTCACGGAAAAAATGTCTCAGTTGTCAAACAAAACTTCGATTCTCAACCAGACAACTCTTTCATGCTGATACAGTATTTCTAATTGTAAAATGATTCAGTTTTCGAACAAACTGCTTCTCAAACAGCCTTTGGGAATGAATTAAGTGACTGAGTTAAGTTCGAGAACCACGGTTCCACTTACCTCCAGAGTTAGGCCAGCTCTCAGGTCCTTCTTTATACTAAACAAACATTCAACAAGGCTGAAAGGAGTATTGCCTACTATAATTAATAAAATTACTTCCAACTTCATAAATAGTCAAAGACTCTGTGATGCAACAGAAGGAGACAGATAAATAAACAATTTCAGGGAAGTACTATTGTTTATCATTGGCTCTGCACAGTCTTCTCAGGAGAGTAAACCAGTGTTTCTCAGGGATAGAATCAGAGACAATTTTATGAGAGCACTGCATCTTTTAAAAACAAAATCACTGCAATACCAGAGAGTATAGGTATTACCAGAATTGGGGTATTTGATTCAAATAATAACTAAAACACTAGTATTTTCTTTCCTGGAGCTTTTTAATTCATAAAATAAAAATGTGAGACTAAGTATTTTATACATTTTAAATTAAAAATTATACATGACATAAAATGGAAAGTTATAAAAATGTAAAACATTAACTATAAATCATCAGTCTAACATCAGTTGTTGGCAGCTAAAATGAATAAATACCAACAAACTTAGCTAAATACTACATGAAGTAATGTAATTAATCACGACGACAAGAAGACAAAATATGTGATTTTGTTTTAGAAAGATGTTTCTTCATTAGTCATTAGATAGTGAGCTTACTTTTGTGCGCATCTTTCCAACCGCTGAGAAAGCTCTTTCTAGTTCTGTAATAGTGGGAAGACGGCATCGTGGTTACTAGACAACTCCAGACACTTTCTCCTTGCTCCCTCTACAGATGGTCGCTCTTCTTTTTCACATGCATGCCTGCATGCTAACTTTAAGAACGTATTTTTAATAACTATTTTTTGATGGGTTGCAATCTCTTACTATTAGCAAGCCGTTGTTCTTATTCTTTCTACAGAAATATTCCCAGTTCTCCTTCGGTTTCTTTACTTTCGAGATGGGATTGTCATACACAAAG
>VMDR010020218.1:0-17722 GCA_007922815.1 Macrotus californicus
GATTCCCACTTTAGATGAGTTTATGGAAAAGCATCAGGTGTTTTTGTCTTATTGGAAGATTAAACAAAGCTAAGTTTCACCTAGATGAAATAAATAAAGTGGAGAAAGCTGGCATGCACTGCTTTACTTAGGTCTTTGTGTTGCGATGAGGCGGCTGAGTAAGGGCTGGGTGGCAGTTGCATGTGGAGTGATGAGTGAGGTGGAACTTCATAAACAGGAGCCAGAGGAGACTTAGACCTTGTAGAGAAGGGCATTCTGGACCCAGAGTAAATCAAGGAATCCCACCAGTAGACCTAGATAGTCATTTCTTCTCTCGACATCTGTCAGAGTCTCCTCCTACTACCCTTGAAAAGACCCTCTATGTCTTGTCACCTTCATAGGGTCTCTGCTTAATGACTGGCTGCTTCCCTCTCATGCCTTTGGTTTGTCATAAATCCTCATGTTCCTGTTCTACCTCATGTCCTTGGGAATATCACTTTAATCTCCTTCTCAAAGACTGTGGACTCACAACCTCCCCCAGATCAGATTTCTAAGAGGTAGATCCTAATGGATCCAATCTGTTTGTGTGAGGCCACCTCATGGGTTCCTGAGCAGCCTATTATCTGACTGCTCCCCACTGGCCTAAGACAGGAAAAGAGCCATACTGTAGAAAATCGAACCCCACAATGGTATCCGTCCCCACCTACTTTGGTTGAATTCCTCCTTAGAGGGAGGTGTGCTTTTTTAGATACTTTCAACCCATGGCTGAAAGAAAGTACGTTTCTTCCAGTCTGACAGTCAATATTTACTTACTGTCTGTTCTATGTTATAGGAATCTACAAAAGAAATAATATCTAAGTCCTGCCCATAAAAAGCTTTCAATATTGACTCATTCAGCTCTAAATATAGGAAGTTCTATTGTGCATTTCTCTCAATGGCTACACTTAACTTCTTATTTCTCTGAAAGTAAAAATCACATTGATGCATCTTCCCTGAACTTCTTTCTATTCAAGGGCTGGCCAGGCTTCCCTTATCTTTCCTAAATCTTACATTTCTATTAAAAGAATTTGAAGATGATCATCAATTTCTTGTTCCACGTGTAAAAAAAGTTTAGAAGTTGTCCTGACAACAAGTAAAAAGCCGAATACACTGAAAACTGACAACTCTGCATGGATCCGTAAGAGAGGGGAGGGCAAACAATTGTATACAGGCTGGAGAGGCAGGCAGGACAGTGCAAAAATCTGTGGTTTCTGGGAGCAGAGACCTACCAGCAGAAACAGCCTCAGAACCAGTGTCTAGGTAGGAAATGCTGGACTATAATCAATGAATTGTCAGAGGCTCAGAACAAGCACATCTGAGAGAAGAAAATTCCAGGGGACCCAGTCTTTAGGAAGCCCTCACAATATAGGCACACCTCGTTTTATTGTGGTTCACTTTATTGCACTTTGCACTACTGTGGGCTTTTTTTTTTTTTTAACAAAATGAAGGTGTGTGGCAACCCTGTATAAAGCAAGTCTACTGGCACCATTTTCCCAACAGCATTTGCTCACTTCATGTCTCTGTGCCACATTTTGACAACTTATGCAGTATTTCAAACTTTTCCATTATTGTATTTGTTATGGTGACCTGCGATCAGTAATCTTTGATCTTACTATTATAACTGTTTAGGGGTGCCACAAAATGCACCCTTGTACAACAGCAAACATAATCGATAAATACCTGACTGACTCCACATACCTGTATGTCTGACTGCTCCACATCCTGGCTGCTCCCCTGTCTTTCTCCCTTTCCTCAAGCTTCCCCATCCCCCAAGACACAGCAATATTGATAGTAGGCCAATTACTAACTGTACAATGGCTTCTAAACGTTCGAGTGAAAGGAGGAATCACAGGTCTGTCACTTTGAGTCAAAAGGTAGAAATGATTAAACCTAGCGAGGAAGGCATGATGAAAGTCGAGATACAACTCTTGCACCAGTTAGCCAAGCTGTGGATGTAAAGGAAAAGTTCTTGAAGGGAATTAAAAGTCCTGCTCTAGTGAACACTTGGATGATAAGAAAGCGAAATAGCCTCATTGCTGATATGGAGAGTTTTAGTAGTCTGGTGAGGAGATCAAACCAGCCACAGCATTCCATTAAGGCTTAGCCTCCTCCAGAGCAACACCCTAACTCTCTTCGATTCTCTGAAGGCAGAGAGAGGTGAGGAAGCTACAGTTTGAAGTTAGCAGAGTTTGGTTCATGAAGTTTAAGGAAAGAGGCCATCTCCATAACAACCAAGTTCAAGTACTGATGTAGAAGCTTCAGCAAGTTATCCAGAGCATCTAGCTAAGATGACTCATGAAGGTGGTTACACTAAACAACAGAATTTCAGTGTAGACAAAAGAGCCTTCTATTGGAAGAAGATACCATCTAGGACTTTCATAGAAAAGAAAAATCATTACCTGACATCAAAGGACAGGCTGACTCTCCTGTGAGGGACTAATGCAGCTGATGACTTTAAGTTGAAGTCAGTGTGCATTTACCATCCTGAAAATCCCTTAAGAATTATGTTATTTCTACTCTGCCTGTGCTCTATAAATGAACAATTAAGTCTGGATGATAGCACATCTATTACAACATAGGTTACTAAATATCTTAAGCCCACTGTTAAGACAAACTGCTCAACTTCTCAGAAAAAAAAAATCCTTTCAAACTATTCTGCTCATTGGCAATGAACCTGGTCCCCAGGAGCTCTGATGGAGATGTACAACAAGATTAATATTGTTTTCATGCCTGCTCACACAACATCCATTCTGCAAACCATGGGTTAAGGAGTAATTCTGACTTTCAAATATTATTTAAGAAATATATTTCACAAGGCTATAGATGCCATGGAGAGATTTTCCTCTGATGGATCTGAGCAAAGTAAATTAAAAACCTACTGGAAAGGATTCATCATTCTAGATGCTGTTAAGAACATTCACGATTCATAGGAAGAAGTCAAAACATCAACATTAGCAGGAATTTGGAATAAGCTGATTGCAACCTCCATGGATGACTTTGAAGGGTCAAGACTTCAGCGGAGGAAGTAACTGGCAATGTGGTGGAAACAGCAAGAGAACTAGAATTAGAAGTGAAGCCTGGAGATGTGACTGAATTTCTGCACTCTCATACTAAATCTTTAGTAGATGAGAAGCTGATGCTCATGGGTGAGCAAAGAAAGTGGTTTCTAGAGGTTGACTTTACTCCTGGTAAAAACACTGAAAGTTGATTTACTTTCAATTCTATCACCTAACTTCTCTGTTTAAAAGTTAAGTCCAAAGCCCAGTTCTCTGACCTCTCAACTCACTGGATAAAAACGATAATTGGAATAATAATAGATACTTTGGGACCTATTACCATTGCTTTCCCTGCATCTTTAAAAGTGCATATGGCTAGATAGATTAATTCATACATGTCACATAAGGTTAAACAAGTTGAGAAGCATTAACAAGACCACTTCTCTCACTTATAGTTTATTATTAGTAGAATAGAGCTGTTGAAAATGTACAGCTACTTTTTATATTCTCATTCAATTGATGGGCATTTACAGTACGCACATAAGGACTGATGTCACAATAGTCAAGACCTATTAGCATATGATGTAACGATTATAAGTGGAGAGAGCAGAGTATGTGTGGAGCCCAAGATGGAGCAGAGCTAGATACCTCATGGATTAGTTAGAACTGTTTTTCACTGAGATAAGCTGACCAGTTTGCACCCTGGATTACTGATTCCAGTTGTATGGTCACTATGGAATACAAGTAAGGAAATGCAGCCTATGTCCACTATGAGAAAGCATGAGGTTGAACACAGGAGCAAAGCCACAATAAAGGCAGCTCATGTTGAGGAGCAGTTATGGAGTCCTGCTGAAGTCAGGAAGCTGGTCAGCAGTTCCCTGGTGTTTATGGTGGTTGATCTGCAGCCCCCAGTGATGCACAGGGTCAGGCACAGTGTGTCCTCTAACAGGAAAGAGCGACTGCCCCCTTTGCCCTTATGCCCTTACACATCCTCCCTCCCCTTAAGTCTTTCTTCCCTTGATTTAGTATTCACCTTCAAATCCCCAGGATCTGCTTTCACTGATGGATGGACTCAGCCCTCAGACATCTAGCACCAGTTAAAATTCTTTGAAGGCCACTGGAATGGGCCCCAACTTTGTCCCTGGAACAAGAGCAGTGCACTTGCAGCTCTGGCGTCAACACCCCGGGAGTCAAAACTCACTACCATGTCCTCCTCATCCTTCAAGAGTGTTCCTGACGTGGGCAAAAAGATGGAGCTGGAGAAAGGAGCCCCGGAGGACTTGTTTTTGGGCAGCATTACGTCAGCCTGTGTGATGGATTGCCAAGGTTACACCCAACCCGCAGAGAATGAATTAGGGCCACATTGTTGGATTTCCAAAGTCTCTTGTGGATGAGAATTCTAGTCGCTTACGTCACCCACTTCTGGGAATTCGAGAACTCTTTGCTATCATGAAAACCAGAAGGAGACACTGCTGGGAAGGCTTCCTGTTCCATGCATAAGGGAGCCGGGAAAGTAGAAAGATGAAGCCGAAATGTGTGTTACATATAAAGGGATTTTTCTGAAACACATGCAAACCTACAAGACTGAAAGAGTCCCAGAATGACTGATTTATTTTGAATAGTTAAGACTCTCATTTACCTTGATAGCAGTCTTGGGCAATAATTACAGGCACCTGTATTGCAGGTTACCACTCAACAACAATAGCATAATTATGCAATTCAATACCCTAATGCAAATGCACTGGCTTAAAGTATAGCTCACTGTGGCTTTTGCACTTGACACATTTTGAGGTTAGCTAACTATTTATGTTCTTTTGGTTTCACACTACACAGGCAAGGTGCAATGTGCATATAAATAAATGGCCACTTAAAGTACAAAATATAAACGTGGCTGACACTTTTTCCCAATGCAAATTGTACTTTAAAAAAATTGCTATTCAAAAAATAAATGTGTTGCTCCAAAGAGGTCAACTATGAAATGATTACATAAAGGGAACAAAGGCTTAATTTAAATAGAACATAGATTTATAGAATCAGCTTTAATATATAAATGATGGAAGATGTTAAGAAGAAGCCAGGTGGAAAGGGAAAAGTTGCTGCAAAAATATTTAACAGTAAATTACCCCTACAACTTCAACAGTTATCTAAACAGTAAGTAAAAGATAAGTGAGATACGGTCAATCATAAACATTCCATACAGCCCCACAAAATGAAATCGTCACGGAGGGGTGCAAGTCCACAGAGCATTCTCTCTCTTAGATCATTGCTATGTATGTAAAGCACAATCTGTTTGAAACTTATGGGTAATTTATTTCTTACATCAACAACATTAAGAATACTCTGAGTTTATTTGAATATGCACATCCAATGAATAAATGATAAAAATTTACAGAAGCAAAAAGATGACCAAGTTCTCTTCCAAATAAAATTTTGTTCCTTTACAATGGATTAAAATAATGTGGCTAGCTCTTGCTTTCTCAGGAAGTGGAATGCACAGCTGAACGCACACACAGATGTGCACACACATGTATGCACAGATACACACACTGCTCTCCCTAACGCTTTCCGTTCTTTCAAGGCCAACTTCCAGTCTGGACAGTAAATTCTAAGTTCAGACTTCCAAATACATTACAAGTTCAGCCGCCCCTCACAACAGCCACAGCTTCTGGTTCAGTCCCACCAGGGCATTTCTCATCAGATGCCCGCGGAGGCCCCTGGGCTGTTCTCCTGATGCCAGCCTGTAGCTCTCACCCCACTGTGCCGCTGAATGATTTTTATAATGCCCATCAACTCATGCCACTGCCACGTCCAGAACCCTCTGCGGGCTTCCTACAATGCACATAAGAAAATCTAAATTCCTTTCCATGGGCTACACAGCCCTGTCTGGCCTGGCCCCCTGCCTGCCTTTCCAACCGCGCCTCCACTACCTTCTCTGCTGTGGTCAATGCACACAGGCTACTGAGCTTCTTGTTGCCTCTTAGTCACACCAAGCGTGTTCCCACCACAGGGCTTTGTACTTATTACCCCCTCTGCATGAGGTCCTTTATTAAAAAAAAAAAGCTTAATTGAGATATACTTCACATATCATATAATTCACCCATATAAATAATATAATATAATGGATATACTGTATTTTACCATATGTAATGTGCACTTTTTTGCCCAAACTTTTGAGGGAAAAATAAGGATGTGCATTATACATTGGAATCAGCACTAAAATGTGAGTGAGCATTATATTCAGCAAAATACGGTAATTCACCTATATAAAGTTTACAATTCAATGGTTTTTAATATATTCACGGAGTTGTACAATTATCACCACTATCAGTTTTAGGACATGTTGTCCATCCCAAAAGAAATCCCACAGCTATTAACAGTCTCTCCTCATTTCTCCTGCCCACCCCCGAGGCCCTAGACAACCATAAATGTACTCTCTAACTCTATGTTTTCCTACTCGTGGATATTTTACAGAAATAGAATCACACAGTGTGTAGTCTTTGTGACTGGCTTCTTTCACTTAGCATAATTTTTCAAGGTTTATCCGTGCTGTGACATGTACTTCATTCCTTTTTATTGCTGGTTAATGTTCCATTGAGTGACTATAGCACATTTATATTTTATCAATTTACTGGATGAATTGCTTTGGGTTGTTCTCATTTTTTGGTCATTATGAATAAGGGTGCTATGAACATACATGTACAAGGTTCTGTGAGGGCATGTTTTCATTTTTCTTAGGTACATACCCAGGAATAGAATTGTTGGGTCATACTAACTCTATCTTGGACATTTTCATGAACCACCAACTGTTTTACAAAGTGACTAAGCCATTGTACATGTTCCCAAGAGGACAAAATTTAAAGTGCTGAGTGTCAGCAACAACTTGGAGAAACTGAAATACTCACGTGCAGCTTGTGAGAGTACAAAACAGTCCAACTATTTTGGAAATCAATCTGGCAGTTTCTCATTTGTTTAAACATATGCCCGCCTTTGACCCGGCAATGCTAATTCTAGGTATTTGTCTAAGAGAAATAACAACAGGTACACACAAATGACTTATACAGGAAATGTTCACAGCAACTCAATTTATGATGAAAAAAATGGTAAACAATGCTAATTGTTTCAAACTAACACTGATTCTCCAACAACTGGAGGATGGGTTGAAAATTCTGGTATATTCAATGCCCCTTTATATCAAGAAATAAACTAGCAATGGAAGAGCAATGTGGATAAACCTCAAAAATGGGTGAAATTAGCCAGACACAGTCTGAAGCTACCGTCCAAAGCTACCGTCTCAAGCGCTGTACCAGGGAAACTGGTATTTACCAACTAAATATTAGAAGGGGAGCTGCTGCCAGCAGGGAGGTTTGGACTGGGGTGAGGCATGAGAAAAATCACTTTGATAGCATATGGATTGCAATGTGTATTCATTTGTCAAAACTGATCAAACTCTACACTTAAGACCTATGCATTTCACTGAAAATATATTATGCATCACTGAAGAAAAGTTAAACTATAAACCTACGTTTATGTGAATCACACATGGATTGAGAGAAAGAGAAAGAGAGAGACAGGCAGAGAGAGCCAATCCGCCAACACATTGCAGGCACTGTGGGTCCCCTGAACACAGTGCTCTTCACGCCAACAGAGCTCACAGTCTTCTGGGGGTTGCAGGAAATAATTAAGTATCTGCTAGCCAGACCTCTGTGAAGAATACAAATGAGTGGCATTGTCTTGTCCTCAAGAGCTGACATCCTTCTTTTATCTATCCCTCTTTCACATCAGTGAAAATGAGCACAGATATGACCGAGAGCAATCTGAAAAAAGAATACAAAGAAAATGCATAGTTCTTTTGACTATTTACTTGTCAATTTATAAATAATCAAGAATTTCCTGAGTGAGAATTTCTGTAAATGATATCCTCTGAATATGAGCAAAGCAACGGAGAAAAAGAATTAAAACAACAGTAAAAGGAAATATATGAACTTAGAATACTGCAAATGAGTGAGGAATGAGCAGGCTGAGTTTACTCCTAGTAATTCATGCTTGTTCATTTTTCTATCAGTGCATTGGGAGGCAGCGTTTTAAAAATGTTTCAAAGTCTTAAGACAATGATAAATGAACCCTCCTCCTCAAGGGATGTGTTATGACCAGGTCATGCAAGGGTAGTTTGCATCCAATAATTTGAGATGCTTAATAAGGAAACAGTATAGGGGGTAAACAATATGCTAATTAAATTTACTGTTACTGCTAAAGTAAGAAGTATCAACATCGATAGAGACAGGCTATTACGACGGGTTGAGGGGGAGTGAGGAAGTTGGAGAAAAAGAACAAAGAGACTGTTTTCCTGGCATTTGTGCATGCCCTTTCAAAATGGAATGATGCTTACCGAAAATTTAAGGGCAACGTAAATAATCAGTGAAAGGAACCCTGGAATAATATTACTACAAGTGTGTAAACAATGGTCACCCTCCAAGAGGTTTCTACAGTAGGTTCTTCCCAGGCTAGTGTTCCCTGAAGGTAGAATGGAGAAAGTCACTTTGATTTATCCTCTGAAACTCTCCCTGAATGGGACCATTGTCCTGAGCTAGGCACTAAGTATGCGATCACATCTCTTAGGGGAGAAGAAGAAGAAGCAAAGAATAGGAAGTGACTGATACTACATACTTTTTAAAGAGTTTTATTTATTTATTTATAAAGAGAAGGGAAGGGCGGGAGAAGGAGAGAAACATCAATGTGTGAGAGAGACATGGATTGGTTGCACCTCGCATGCCCCCAACCAGGGACCTGGCCCACAACCCAGGCATGTGCCCTGACTGGAAATCGAACCAGCAACCTTTAGGTTTGCAGGCCATGGCTCAATCCACTAAGCCACACCAGCCAGGGCTGACACTACATTCTGAAATAAACTAGTGAGGACTTCTACAAATGATCCTGACCCACCCATTCAAGACTCTGCCTCTCATCCAGGAGGACTAGCCTTACCCAAGCACAATGAGGCACTGGTAAGGTAGAACTGTTAAAAAACATGCCAGATCAGAGGCTACACGTAGAGTAGAAGAAGAAAAACTTAAAGAGTCCATGAGGATTTACTGATATTAAAGAGTTACATGGAACCTCCAAAGACATAGAATCCCATGATTTTCCAGGTAGAAAGGAACTCATTGCCAATCCAACCCAAACTTCCAGTTTCATGAGTGGGTCGTGCTCCTACAAAGTGAAGGGACACAGGTAGGGGCAAGACCGCATTTGGGACCTAGATCACCTCAAACCCAGAGCTTCTCCCAACATCCTTCCCCCACGAACACACTGCCCTCAAACCAGAATCACTCCCTGTAGTGGGAACTGAGCAGCCATGTTGTCTGAGCTGCAGAATCCACAGTCTCTGCTTAATTCACAGCTGGCCTTGGCATTCAGCTATAGACATGACAAATGTGTTGATCTTTAAAAAGGTTAGGTGAAAATAAAACTAACAGCACAAAAAGATTACTTCTATCTTAAGGAAAAATAAGGGGAAATTCAGTTTAATGATTGATTAAGTATAAACACAGAAATGAACATGCAGTTTGAGAGAAGAATTCCAAAGGTGAACTAACCTGGCACCACAAGTAAAAGAGTAACATGAAGTTAGAAATGTATATAGTGTTGATCTACTATTATATTGTTCAATAAAGAAATGATAGGACAAACCTCACTTAACCTATTCAAAATAATTGAATAAATATGGTGATTAATGCTTTGATTATACTAAACATATGCTTACGTTCTTGGAAGTAAAGATGCAATAAAATATATTGTTAATATTCAATGAAGCTGTTCTTAAGCCAAGAGTCCTCTTGGTAAAATATATTCAATATTCAAGTCTTGAAAATTCCCTTGGAAACTTGCAATATAGGGCATTGGTTGAGTTGGGAGAATGTGTTTCTACAGACTTAATATCCAGGAATAATAGAAGTGACTTAAATTAATAGCTTCATAAGCAAAACTACAGAATGTTCTTTTTCTTCATTAGTAACATTAATCTGTCTTTGTAATAGATTGTAATGTCTTAGGTTCAACTCTTTCAGCCAGATATTTCTAAGGCAGCTCTTTAAGACTGAGGATGGGTCACACAATTTAGTGGTGGGAAAAATAAGTTTCTTCCTACTTGTGTATAGCTGCCCACCCCCACCCCCATTCTTTCATTTTAGATCGAAGGACAGAGAAGGCACCTGGACCTCTGCTACCGAGGTAGATTATTTTATACCCACATTACAGGTGGGTAATGGAACTCACTGCAAAAGTTTATACCTTCTTCAAAGCTACACCAAGAGTTAAGTAGATCTGGTTTGACTTCCAAGTCCATTCTCTTCTGCTACATCCTTATGATAACCCCTGACACTGAGATGCCTGTGGGGGGTGGGGAGAGAACTGGGAATGCAGGGCTTTGCCTCAGCTGAGTCCTCTGCAAACAGTACGGATGAAAGGAGCAAAGGGCTCAGTCAGGAAGATCATGAGCTTGCAAATCAAGTAAGGACTGTGGGAGCCTTGTCCTGTCGCTGACTGGTCTTGTTAAATCGGGCAAGTTGCGCAATGCTCCCTAAAAACTCCATTCTTGCTTTTCAGACCTGGTGACGACACTTCCCTCCTAACACTGTTGAAAAGAATAGATCTCAAGTGCTTATCACAGGGCTAGCACTGCTAATTGTGCACTAACTTTGAACTATTTCTACCTTTTTTTTTTGTTAATGGAATTTAAATCAATGTTGCTATGATTCTTAATAAATTCTTTACACAAAGCTTGCTTCCTCTAAGCAGCACGAAAGATGAGGTGAAAATATGTTGGTATATTAACATAGAAAAATTTACCTTTTTTAGATTTTTCCTAAAATACATACAAATTCTCTTAAAATAAATTTGAGGTTCAGCCCCATGCTTTTCTAAATACATTCCAAGCCCCCACTGTGTTTGAATTTTTAAAAAACAACAGCCAAGCAGACTAGAGACCCATCATTAGGTGAAAGATTAAAGCACGTGGTCTTCAAGTTCTTTGCTAACTTTGAATCTATTAGACTTCAGATATATATTGATACACACTGGTATTTTTCTTCTCCAAAAAAACCACCTATATCTGTTACTGAAATTCATTTTGGAATGTGGTATCCCAATCATCACATTGTGCTTCAACTGTGCAAAACCCCACAAAGTGCAGATGACACTAAACAGGTTTTGTGGAAAAAAAAATCTGGTTTTCTGACACATAGCCAGAGGCTACATCTCAAAGATTCCAGACCCTTGATCCAAGTAGAAAAACCCCTAGCTGGCCTCTTATTTTGCCTTTGAATTTAATATTCTTCTTATATGTTACATGAATATAATAAATATTTTGCCATTGTAGCATTAAAAACAAGCAAACAGGAAAAGCATTGGCTTCTTGATGTTTGCACCCACAGGGACTCACCAACCTGAAGGAAGCCATGCATCCTTTCTGTCCAAGGGACTGATTTATTACTAGCCCCAGATCAGACAGAGGGTGATAGGTACAATGCCAGGGGCTGGATATGCTGAGCAGGTCCATTTAGACTAAAGCCAATTTGATGAGAAGACAGAGGAGAAGATTTATGAAAACATCAATAGAACATCTTCTATGATGTCTAAAGAATGGATTATGCCAAGATTTGTGGAAAGATTATCTCACAGCCTTAAAATTCTTTATTTTGTCTTTTTTTAATAGAATTGAATTTACTGACTTTTTTTTATTGCCTAATTAGCATAGATTTCCCTTAAGGACATCAAACCTCACTGAACATTTGTGAATGATAATACTCTTTGATCAGCTATTGCTTCCTGCTTTCTTCCAGCAGAGAAAGCATCTACCTTGCATATGTGCACATAATTATATGCACTTAATCTTTTTGGAGGCTTAGTTCAAATAAGAATACATTGCAGCAGACTAAACTGTTAGGTCATTTCAGCTTAATGCAACATATTGGGTTGGCCAAAAGGTCAGTTACGTTTTTTCCATAAGATGGCTATAGTAGTGCTTAGTTGTCTTTAACTTCATTTGAAACAACTTTGTTAGATTGTGTTGTGACAGCTCTCATATTAGTGTGCATTTAACAAACTTATCAAAATTGGTGACTTTTTGTGCAGCCATTTTAATATTGAACATGGAAGAAGATATGCAACATTTCTGGCATATCCTTTATTATTTCAAGAAAGATAAAAATGCAACTGAAACAAAAAAAAAGATGTGTGTGGTGTATGGAGAAGGTGCTGTGACTGATCAAAAGTGTCAAAAGTGGTTTGCAAAGTTTCTTGGTACTCTTGACATTTTGGCCAAATAATTCTCTGCTGTGGGGCTGTCTTATGCATTGGAAGATGTTTAGCAGCACCCCTGGCCTCTGCCCACTAGAAGCCAATAGCGGGAGATAGCTGACGTACTCAAAACATCCAAATCAATGAAGTTATTGGTGAAAATGAAAAATGTGCCTTTATTTTATGGAAAAAGCCATACAAACTTTTTAGCCAACCCAGTATTTAACTCAGCATTTCAATAGAACTGAGACTCTGTTGATATGTTAGGTTCTCCCTGAAACTAAACAACATCTTGCTTTTCTGTTACAACTCCCCAGGTGACTGGAGATTGACATGTCTCACAACGTGATCTGTGGGCCACCTGGGATGAAATCACCTGGGAAGCAGTTAAAAATGCAGGTTCTGGGGTTTGTCACCAGATACAGTGATGCAGCATGGGAGGTTAAGCGCATCCCGAAATCTGGATTTTAAACAAGCCTGCCAGATAACCCTCATGCACAGTAAGATAGACCCGTTGCACTGATACTGTGCCCAGGGGTTAGACAGTAGCTGCTACATGGAACTGTGAAGACAGCCAAGTACAAATGCAGTAGCTGCCTTTCCTGTTTACCTCCCAGGGGAGAAGGGCAGTAACAGCTAATGAACCCTGGCATAACCCAACCACTCCCTTGTACAACCTTGTAGAAGCTCCTTAATCGCCTGAGATTTTCATCTCCTCATATGTTACAATATATCTATGTTATAGGGTGTTCTCTCTCTGCCTTCACCTTACATATCTCCTTAATCCCACGTGTTCTCACTAACTTTTATATCTTAGAAGCCAGAAAGCTGAAAGCTAATATATATGAGTTATTTGTTTAAGGCCCTTCAAGCAAAAAATTATGCATTCTGCCTGACTGTAGTAAATGATTCAGACTCTATGCCATGGTTCCTTTTTACCAAATTTGCCATAATTCTCCTTTAAAGACTATAGTCATCACTTCTACTGGAACTTCTTTTAAACAGCAAAATTCATGAAGCAAACTATAATTTGTTCCATAGTGGACTTTAGTCATATTGCAGAAGGGGGCTTGTGACATAAAAGAAGAAAGAAATAGTGTTCTTGAGTTTTACATCATCCACTTAGGACAGCGATATCCGATCTTCCTCACTAGACTGCAGACTCACAGACAGACACCCTCTCTGCTCCACAGACAAGAACAGCAGCACTTTGCAGGTAGAGAGATTTCAAGAAATAGTTTAAAATAAAAAATGGATTTTTGTTTTGCGTCTTGTTGTATTTTCCTGCCTGTTTCACTCTGGGTGGATGTGGAATATGGTGTCCCTCCTGTAGTTCCTCTGACCACTTGCTTATTTGTTCAAACAGTGCACATGTGTATACATGGCAAAAGTTACAAGAAACTTAGTGGAAATAATTACTCAACAATCTATTTCTTATGCAGATAATAAGTGCTCCCAATGGTTCATGGGGTTTTGAGAATTACTGAAATGACGGCTACCACTCATGAGGTGCTGGTTATGCAAGTAGACCCTCTGAGATACATATGAAGGACTCCACTTTACCAAGTCCCACTCTGCCTCTGCGTGTCAGTGAGAGAAAATGACTTGTCTGAAGTCATCAAGTTGAATCTGTTGAATACCTTCTACCTAAGTGTGGAAATTCTTAGGAAGGCATCATGGGCACTAGGGCCGACCTAGGGCATTAAATTAGAAAGAAACATTAGAGATGATCTAACCTATTCTCTGACTGCTCTTTATAAGTTACTTTTTCTTAATCCTGTGAGAGAATCTTGGGCTCTTTTCAACTTCTGATGGTTCTGATAATTTAACCATCTCTGTCTGGAAGTAACACTCAGGACTTGCAGCTAGTGACCATGTAAACAGGCTCTGATGTGGTGGCCTGTGGCTGTAGAATCCTTCCAGAGTCAAAGGACTGTGAACTCCTCTTGGCCACGTCCTTTGTGTGTGAAGCATGGTTAACCTTCAAACCCGGGGGCTCTGGTTGTGCTGACAAGGATCATTAAATACAACAGTGTCTACTTTTTTTCCTCTAGAAGCTTTGCTTTTATAATGACCTATTGATGTCTTAAATGACCTAGCATCCTAGACATACTCAGGTCCCAAGATAAACATTAATCTTCAATATATATGTGAGTGATGGTGGCATCATCTCCCAGTAAATTGGAGTCAGGGCATGGAGCGCAATTAAGGCCTGTTCCACTACTTCCTGATCATTTTTCAGTGGGATTCATTCTTCCGGGGATGTAGACAGATGGATTCTGTTGCTGTGGCAGCATAGCGCTAACCCGTGGAGTCAGCCCTTCCTGAGAACATTGACAGAATCCTGGACATGGAGGTACTTCGTCAGTCAACTCTTTATATATCATTGGAAAGAAATGCCAGACTGCCAGAATGTCCAGTGGTGAAATCTTTGGTGATTCCACACTGAGTACATTATTTTACTCCACCCTGTAAACTAGACACTAATAATACTTATTCAGGGCCATGAAAATATATGAAATGAAAAACAAATCTCTTTAGTCATGTCTGACTCAGTCACATGAGCTAAAGCCATTGAGGTTTCATTCATACCCAAGGAAGTTCTAGAAATCTAGAACTTTCTAAAAGTGATGCCTGCATGTTCCTGGAGGTACCCTTTAGAGCTTTTGTGACTTTCAAGAGACGCATTTTTAGGGTCTATTGATTATTTTTATGTTTATTGCTTTATGAACTCTTAACTCCTATGGTATAAAATACCTTGGTTGCTTTTTGGGATCATGTGAGGTTTGAATGCTTATAAATCTATAGGAAACACAAAGAAAATAACTCACTGGCCTCAGCTGCAGTGGGGAAACTGTCCCAATGCCACTGCCGTGCATAGTAGAAATGGATCTCCTGAAAAATTACATTGTCATCTTTAATGAGTCAGATGACATTTAAAAATTGTGAGGATCTTAAGGCTCTAGAAAGTTCATATATTATAGGCAGAGACATCTGGCTGACAGAAAAGTATACATTTCGAAGAAAAAATATAAACTAAGATTTAATAGCTTATTTAATTTGTTATTAAGTATAAACTACATAATAATTTAAAATATCTGGATACTGAGAATGGAAAGTAAATATTGACTAACTTGTCAATATACTATAATTACATGATCTTTTGTCAATATACTATACATAGACATCAGTCTAAAATACTGTAGAAATAGAGGGGCGGTCACTAGTACAGGTAGTATCAGTCACTTATTCAGGAATCTTTTAAAAATGGTTTCTGTTTCACACAATGTCCTAGGTGCCAGGAAAACAGTGTAAGAGATGAGCAGACATATATTCACTCACATCCAGAGTCCCTGCCTTCAGGTTGTTTTCAGTGTAATTCAGGTATAGAAAATATATACATATGAACCATGTGCTGTGGGCTGCAAAAGAAGCACAAGGTGGAAAAGAATCTAACAGTGCAGGCTCAGGCACGACAGGTGATTACATGTGAGCTGCGTCCGAGGAGAGTGAAGGTCAGCCCAGCAGACTTGGGCCATGGTGTCCCGAGGACAGAGCTTACACAGAGATCTGGGAGAGAGCATAGTTGGCATGGGTGGGTACCTAGCTGGTTTGGAGATGTATGATGCAGCAACAGGAAGAAGAAGAAACACAGGGTGTCTTAAGGACAATGTGAATTCATTAAAAGGGGAAGGGTGGACTTGCTAATAGTTACACTTTAGAAAGATCACTTTTGAGGCTGGATAGAAAAATGATTGGAGAGAGTCAAGGGTAACCAGAAAAGGAGGCAGATTGCAGGCAGTAACAGGAGAGACAATGAGATGATGAACCAAGAAGAGTGACAATGCAGACAGAGGAAGAGGGGATTGAATAACAATATAGCAAAGGAATTAACTAACTTCATTTGTCCATAAATTGAATAAGATATGTAAAAAAAATACCCACAAGGAAACTCAAGGATGGTCTTCAGGCTTCTGACTTAAACATTCACCAGGATAAGGAACATGGGAACAGGAGCAAGTCCTGGTCTACAGAGCTCAGTTTTGGCAAATTGTGTCCCAGGTGTCTGTGGGACACCCAAGTCGAAAAGTCTGGTAGGCACTTGAATGTATATGTATGGATCACAGGCAAGAATTCTGGGACGGACATAACTGTGATGATAATGAATAGTCGACTTTTTTGAGCACTTCATATATGCCAAGAACAATTCTGGGCATTTTATATGTATTTAAATCTTGAACATAATTGTATTATTTTTCATGTAATTATTTACTACAGTGAACTGAGTCATGAGCAGGTTATGTTTGTAAGGTCACACTGTCACTAATGGCTCAAGTTTGGTTAGTGCAGATTTCACTGGAGTCCTTGGTGAGCAGTGAAAATGGAGCAGAAAGAAGAGAATAGGGAAAATTACAGTGTTAAAATGAATGGGAGGTAAGGACCTGGAAGTGAAGGGCACAGCTAACTGTTTCTAACGCAATTATCCCGGCTTTACTAGCCACTGAGGATAAAACACGATGACATTAACTTTTTCTGTTTTATTTGTTGATTCCTACATTGTCTACAAAACCACCACAAAAATCAGGAAACTGGCATTGATAAAAGGCTCCCATCTGGTGATCAAACCTCATTCAGGCCTGAACAAATGTCCCAATAATGTCATCTGTAGCAAAAGATGTCCAGTCCGTGATCACACACATTTAGTAGCGTCATTTCTCTTTAGTCTCCTTCTATCTGAAACAATTTGTCTTTCCTTGGTGTTCCAGCACTTGCTATTTTTGAAGATTGTGGGCCAATTATTTTGTAGAATGTTCCTCAGTTTGAGTTTATCTGCTGTTCCTTCATGATTAGATCCAGGTTATGCACCTGGGGCAGAGGTCAGTTGAAAAGATGATGGCCATGTAGGAGTGCCTTCATCACTAACTGAATATTCCAGATGGAGTTGATATGAAGACTATGAGGGAAGAAACCAGTATAGGTAATCTCAGAGGGAAAAAAGGCATAGGAAATGGAGATGAGATTCTGAAACAATGCTAGGTGAGCAAAGGGAACTACATTTTGGATACTGGTTAGATGATGGGATGGCAAAGATATGAAACAAAGAGGGACTCCCTATCTCGAGGTTCGATACACAACTTGGGTATGAATGTTTTCTCAGGGGTGATGTGAGCTGAGGCTCCAGGTAAAACCTGAGCCTCATCCAATGGGTCTCCGTTTGGATCTGCAGGCTATCCCTACAGTGTTATGAAACAGGAAAAGCCCGGAGCCTCTGAACTTGACAGCATACAGGGATCTGGTGGATGTATGACTAGCCAGTCACTGGTGTCTCATAATCATACAACCCACCTGAATCCCATCCACAGGCCACTGTAAATCTCTTGGGGAACTATCTATGAGTTGGAGAGTTTGGAGTC
>VMDR010020219.1:5376-17823 GCA_007922815.1 Macrotus californicus
CCCAATTTCAATGATCACATTACTTCTTTTTAGTCAATGTCCTTGGATCCTATAAACTGTTTTCAGTAAAGACTCTTCCATTCTTGGTTGGTTTCTAAAGCACAAAATAAAAATAACCCTCTACTCTTAATAGGATTTAAATACCAATAAATTTTGAGATTCAGTAGGACTTTAGATTTATGGTGTGAATAAAGCTTTGCGGTTCAATATTAAAAATAACTCTAAAATGGCCTTACCTGAATGCTCATTTAGATATGTATATTTAGTATCTATACAAATGCAGTTTCTTGAAATTTACTTTTTGTGAAATCTCCTTGAATACAGTTATGCTCCTGAATTTTTCTCCCCTAAGATCCCGCCTAGAGTGACCAGTGTTTGAGGCAAAGGTGGCACAGTGCCCAGCTGGGACTGGACACAATGTCTTGGGTCACAATGTGCTTGTAGATAACAAATATCAAACTACAGGCATGTGACACATAACGATGTTTTGGTCAATGACAGATCACATGTACATGGCGTTGCATAAGGTTATAATGGAGCCGAAAAATTCCTATGGCCTAGTGCTATCAAAGCATTATCATCTGATGCTATGATATCATTATCACAACACACGGCGCACGTGGCTGTGGTGATGCTGGTGTAGACCTGTGCTGCCAGTCATATAAAAGTACAGCACATACAATATGCATCGTATGTAACACGTGATAATGATAATAAACAACTATGTTACTGGTAATGTATGACCACTACACTATACTTCTATCACTATTTTAGCACGTATCCTTCCTACTTATAAAAAAAAAGTTAGCTGGAACACAGCATGCCATGATGCTAACAGCAGCCTCATACATCTTGTGTTTACAGTCTCTTGATTGCATCATTTTCCCTTGTGCTTGATTTAATCTTGTGTTGTTTTGTACAGTAGCATGTAGCTATGTAGGCTTGTAGCCTAGGAGCCATAGGCTGTACCATATCGCCCAGGTAGGTAGTAGGCTATACTGTCTAGGTCTGTGTACATGCATTCTGTGATGCTAATGTTTGCACAATGATGACATTGCCTAACGATGCATTTCTTAGAACGCCCATGACTGTAGTAGTTTGACCACATCCTTTGCAGACTCTCCCTTGTTCACCTTGCTGCAGGCTGTCTTGGGCATCCCCCTTGTTCTTTAGCTTATGTTCACTAGGGTGAGTGGGAGAGAGGCAGAAGGAAGTGGGGGATGAGGAGGATGAGGAGGAAGAAGAGAAAGAAAGAAGTAGTTTAGCGGGTCTGCTGAACAGTTTCACAGTAGAAATTAGCTTGAGGATTAGTTTAAGATTTCTTTATTCATATTCATCTTGTGTCTTATTGCCATGGATACATAAGTTGATTTTTATAAATATAGCGTTTATAATGGTAAGTTACAAGATGGTAATATATTATACTGAGTCTATTTTTACAACTTGAAAAATAAATGCCATCCAGATAACTTAAAGCTGCATTGTGAAAATACACTAGGGTATCCCAGTAAAAACATCTTCCAGACATGTAACATCATATATTTTGCTTCAGATTTTAGACCTCCAGTAAATATTTTAGAATTTCATTCCATGAATGTGAGAAAATATCTTTAGTACTAGGACTGGTTCTACTGATAATAACAAAATAAGTGGATCTGTTTATATATCTAACTGATATATTTAAATAATGAAAATAGCAAATGCCATTTAAGCCGTGGATTGCTAGTTTTAGCTATCTTCGCAGTCCTTTTTAAAGTTAACAGCAGCTGTCTATGCACTGTGGACTGATGATGCCGGAGAGGTGGTATTCCTCAAAACACTGACCACCTATTGCAGTTTGTAATCCCACCATTATTAAGCTCAGCAAGAATTGCCAGATGAGAATAAGATAGGGCAGTGGAATTGGAACAGTAGGGGCAGTAGGAGACAGGAGAAGCTTATTGTAAGAAAGAATGGATAAAAATTAAAATCAACTTTGAAATTCAGAGTGTGTATAAAATCCTAAATTTGATTGCATATAATTTTTAAGTACTTTATAACTCAGAGTTGTTTATAGAGTAAGTATAGGAAGGAAGGAAGGCTGGCAAAATGTCTTAATATAATCATAAAGTGCCAATTTACATGCATTAATTGTATTTCTATCTCTGGCACCCAAACACCTCCATCACCCCCACCCCCACCCCCAAACACACACACAGACTCAGACACAATAACAAGGACACACAACTCAGACTGGGAGCCAATGGCTGGCACTGGACTACTTCTTTTTTCTTGCACAATATGCCTGTTTTTTAAAAATACTCTTATAGTTACTGTTTTCTTTCTTTTTGTAACCATAGACACTCCCACGTAGCACCAGCTCAGTTCCAGCCAAACTGTGTGTATTTTTACATAAAGAAAACAGGTCTTTTAGTTCTGTATTAGCAAAGTCACCTCCTTTACTGCCAGTGCTCATGCTAAACATGTAATAATACTTTATTGTCACGAGCAGGAATCTGCTTTGCTAATTAAATGCAGCTGTCAGTAATTACAACTTGTCAGTGTAATCTATTTTAGGGAGCTCTACTTTAAATGATAAAAGATGGGCCTGATATTGAGAGAGTGGGATAGGCAAGGTGACTGCTTACTTCCCTCAGAAACTCACTTTTTTTTATGATGAATAAGTCACTTTATTGTGAAGATGTCTTAACTGGGTTATTCTGTATTTCTTTGGTGCATGAGTGAAAAGGTTTGCAATTCGTTTTTTAAAAATATAATCTGAATGTCACCTCCTTTGTAATACCAACAAGCACAATGACTTTCGCAGAGTTACTACGTCGTACTGGTGATCTGTAAGGAAAGCATCAGCGGTTAGGTCACTATAGTCTCTGCCATCAACTACTGAGTTCAGTTTAGATGCACCTTCTAATTGCTCACAAACTGGATTAGACACGGAACGTCACTTTGACAAATGGGGAGGAGGGGTTAGTAACTTTTTTGTATGCATTTTTCACTGATATTCAACCAGGTTTTCTCTAAGAAAATGTTTAACATTCAGTTTAGGTCTTTGAAATTTGTAAATTAAAAAAAAACATGGTGTTTGCTTGTAATGTTAATTTATCTTAACTGATTCTGAAATGAACCTCCAACTCTTTAATAGCTCTACAGATGCATGACTAAAAGCAATGTCAGGACAAGGGTAATGATGGCAGCCTGATCCGCTCCATGGGATAGGTACTGGGGCTGCCAGATGCTGGCGGAGCCCAGGGTCTAAGGGGAGCAGACCTTTGGCCTCACCTCCCCTTTCTCCCCCTGACATTTAAAATGAATGTGGTGGCAATGGAAAAGGGACCCTGGAGTCTTCAGAGGTGAAGTGATGAGGTGGTGGGAGGATCCATGGGGAAAAAATAAGCACAGCAGGAGGATGAGGGAGGCTTGGCTCGGGAGTGGCTTTACCCCACACAGGCCACGAGACTTATCACACCGCTCACAGCATCCTGACTGCCTCATCCTTCTTCTCCCACCATCTGTTTTATATCCAACACTCCAATAGTCCTCGTGTTACCAGATAATTAATTATCTTGTTATGGGTCCCAATAAATTTGGCAGCTACTCTTCTGAATACAGCACATTTAAATAGAATTAATAATTTGGTTGTTCATCCCAGGTGAAAGAAAAAAAATGCTTTCCAGATGGAAAATAATTAAAAAACACCTACCTAAATGTATTTTTGAAATATAGTCAGCAAAACTCATTAGCATATTCTTTTTCCCAGTAAGCCTCCTTTGGGGAAGGGATGCATAGTCCAGTGGGAGTGGTATAAATTCTCCCTTTTCCATGGCATAAATTCTTACCTTCATTTTTACTGAGAAAATGTGGGTTATTTCAGATATTTCTCAAAAACCAAAATGTTAAAAGTTCTAAGTGATGAGTGTCTCAATCAAAGAAAGAACACATTGACTAGCCATTGAGCTCCTTAAAAAGTACGGTTTATTCAAAAGGAAAAACCAAGAATATACACATAGATGGCTGTGAAAGTTTTCGACTTTGATGGGTTCCTATACCCACAATTTCACTGCACCCCTAAATTGCCTGTTGTATGCAGAACTCAGTCTTTTCAATCAGCTCATCGTTTTCCTTGAACATAGTAGGTGCTCAATGGATAAGTACTGAACATATGAGTGATGACTCTGAGCTATTGTGGTGACACGGTTTCTTGCTGTCCACTCCAGCTGGTTGAAGCCAGTGAGTGTTCATTGGTGGCAGAAGTTTAACAAGGCAAAGGTATGGTGATCGTCAGGGCGGCTGGGGAGGGGGTACTGGGGGTGCGGGGAGAGCATGGACTGTGTTTCCTCACATCAGTATCCACAGGGCTGCACACTCACAAAGATCTCCAGTTCCAGTCTGTGTACCACACCCCTTTCCTATGTCTGGCTGCCTTTGCCCACTTGGGGACCTAAGACCCACTTGGTTTTCTTCTGGAACTACAGAAAAAGTAATCCTCAGGCCTACTGTGGGTACTAAGGTATCCTGGCACAAAGACTGTAGCATGTGCAGTTATCAGAATGTCTGCCTCGGCCCTGGGTTGGGGAAAGCTAGAAGGTGCCAGCCCAGGCTGCTAGGACTGGTCTCCCCAGACAGCAGGATCACTGGGCACAAAAAGGTAGCACTGCATTAACCATGTGCAGGGAATTTACAATATTTGTTTTTCTCTCAGCATAATGATTAATATAATATATTATAATATATCCCTTCACTTTCAAAGGTATCCTTGGATGGTGACTTCCATAATCACCCACTTATAACATGAGTCTTTGTTCAGCTTTCTGACATTTTAACTTCAAACATACTTTGCACTATTTACTGTACGTAGGGAACTACCAGTATGTAGATCAAGAATGGCTGAATGTGTCTTGGCTGATGTGGGGCAGTGGATTGAACGCTGGTCTGTGAAACAAAATGTCACTGGTTCTATTCCCAGTCAGGGCACATGCCTGGGTTGTGGGCCAGGTCCCCAGTAGGGGATGCGCAAGAAGCAACCACACATTGATGTTTCTCTCCCTCTCTTTCTTTCTCCCTTCCCCTCTCTCTAAAATTAAAATATTTAAAAAAATGGCAGAATGTTATTGTGAATTAGGTCACAGAGAACTTCATGATTGTAAGACAGTAAGAGCATAAAGCTGCACCCTTTCTCAAGGCAACAGAATTATTTGATAATGAAGAAGCTATATATGGTTATATATCCCTAGATATGGCATCTTTTTAAAAATATATCCATAGATAGGGTGTCTTTAATATATATTATATATATAACTATAAATCTTATTTCTTTAGTTTGATATATATGTATACACGCACACACACATATATCCCTAGATATGTTGTCTTTTAAGACAGAATATAGTTAAAATCTCATAATAAATGATACTTTCAAAGTAGATTCATAACTGAAAGCAGACAGGATTGGCTTTGCTCTACTTTTATATTGTTCAGAGTTTTCTCTCTGCTTTAAGGCAAAAACTGGAAATAAAATGTCTATACAACCAGGGAATATTAGTTAATGCTTTTACATTCTTTAGAGTGGAAGTGAAGAAAATATGAATTTTCTTCCAAAAAGAACAACAAACACTTTTATTCTTATTGCTATAAGCAGGGGCAGTGTAATTGTTACTCATTTAATCTTTTTATTATTATTATCCATTTTCCTTTTTATTGAATTTACTGGGGTAACACTGTTTGACAAAATTATACAGGCTTTAAGTGCACGATTTCATATCATCTGTACACTGCAGTGTGTGTTCTCTGCCCCAAGTCAAGTCTCCGTCCGTCACCATTGGTACTCCTGTACCCTGTTCCACCTCCCCCGACCACCCTCCTCCCTCCAGCAATCACCACACTGTTGTCTGTTCATGAGTTTTTTCTCTTTTGTTCAATCCCTCCACCCACCCCCAGCCCCTCAACCATGCTCCGCCCCCGACCCCAGGCAGCTTCAGGCTGTTCTTTTTCTATGCATCTGTTTCTATTTTGTTAGTTCATTTTGTTCATTAGATTCTATATTTAAGTGAGACCATATGGTGCTTGTCTTTCTCTGACTGGCTTATTTCACTTAGCATAATGCTCTCCAGGTCCATCTATGCTGTCGCAAATGGTAAGATTTCCCTTTTTATGGCCAAGTAGTATTCCACTGTGTAAATGCACCACAGCTTTTTTACTCAGTCATGTACTAAAGGGCACTTGGGCTGCTTACAAAATTTGGATATTATAAATAAATCTGCAATGAACAAATGGTTGCATATATTCTCTTGAATCAGTGTTTTGGGTTTCTTTTAATGTATTCCCAGAAGTGGAATTGTTGGATCATAAGGCAGTTTCATATTACATTTTTTTGAGGAAACTCCATCCTGCTTTCCAAAGTGGCTGCACCAATCTGCATTCCCACCAACAGTTTGCTTTTCTCCACATCCTCACCAATATTTGCTGTCTATTGATCTATTGATGATAGCCATTTTGATAGGTGTGAGGTGATAACTCCTTGTGGTTTTAATTTGCATTTCTCTGTTGATTAGTGATGTTGAGCATCTTTTCATATGTCTATTGGCCACCTGTATATTATCTTTAGAGAAGTTTCTATTCAGGTACTTTTCCAATTTTTTAATTGGATTGTTTGTTTTTTCGGTGTTGAGTTTTATAAGTTCTTCATAATTCTGGGTATTAACCTGTTATTAGATGTATCATTGGTGAATAGGCTCTCCCATTCAATGAGTTGTCTTTTAATTTTGTTGATAGTTTCCTTTGCTGTGCAAAAACTTTTGAGATTGATGCAGTCCCACATGTTTATTCTTTTGTTTGTTTCCCTTGCCTAAGGAGACATATCAGAAAAATATTGCTATGAGAAATGTCTGAGATTTTACTTGTAGGATTTTTATGATGTTGAGTCTAACATTTAAGTCTTTAATCCATTTATAGTTCATTACTGTGTAATGTGTAAGAAGGTGGTCTAGTTTTGTTTTTTTGCATGTATCTGTGAAATTTTCCCGACACCATTTATTGAATAGACTATATCCCATTGTACGTTTTGCTTCCTTTGTCAAATATTAATTGACTATAAAGGTGTGGGTTTATTTCTGGACCTACCATTCTGTTCTATTGATATATATGACTATTTTTATGCCAGCACCATGCTGTTTTGATTATTATGGCCTTGTATTATAGTTTGATATCAAGTAGCATGATTCCTCCAACTTTGTTCTTCTTTCTCAAGATCACTGTGGCTATTTGGGGACTTTTAAGGTTCCATATATATTTTTGGAACATTTGTTCTAGTTCTGTAAAATAAGTCATTGGTATTTTGATAAGAATTGCATTGAATCTATAAATTGCTTTGGGTAATATGGACATTTTAATGTTAATTCTTCCTAAGCATGAACATGGTATATGCTTCCACTTGTTTGTATTATCTTTAATTAATTTCTTCAGTGTCTTATAATTTTCTGAGTACCTGTCCTTTACATCCTTGGCTAAACTTATTCCTAGGTATTTAATTCTTTTTGAAGCAATTGTGAATGGGATTGTTTTCTTAGTTTACCTTTCTAAGAGTTCATTATTGACATATAAAAATGTAACTGATTTCTGTATGTATATTTTCTATCCTGCTACTTTATAAAATTCACTTATCAGTTTTAGTAATGTTTTGGTGAAATCTTTAGTGTTCCCTATATACAGTTTCTCATCATTGGCAAATAATGGCAATTCTATTTCTTCGTTCCAATTGGGATTCCTTTTATTTCTTCTTCTTCTGGTCTGATTGCTGTCTAGAAATTCCAGTACTTGAATAAGAGCGGTAAAGCAGACAGCCCTGTCTTATTCCTGGTCTTAAGGGAAATGATTTTGTTTTTTTTTCATTGAGTATAATGTTGGCTGTGAGTATGTCATTTATGACTTTTATTACATTGAGTTATAATCCCTCTATTCTTACTTTGCTGATAATTTTTTATTATAAATGGATGCTAGATTTTATCAAATGCTCTTTCTGCATCTATTGATATGATCATGTGGGTTTTATTCCTTATTTTGTATATGTGGTACATCACATATATTGATTTGTGGGTAATGTACCAAACCTGTGTCCCCAGAATAAATCTCACTTGATCGTGGTATGTGAACTTTTTAATGTACTGCTGGATCTAGTTGGGTAATATTTTGTTAAGGATTTTAGCATCTGTGTTCATCTGGTATATTGGCCTATAATCATCTCTCATTGTAGTTAGTGTCTTAATCTGGTTTTGGAATTAGGATAATGCTGGCCTCATAAAACAGGCTTGGGAGTCTTCCCTCGTCTTGAAATTTTTGGAATAGTTTGAGAAGAATAGGTGTTAGTTCTCCTTTGAATGTTTGGTAAAATTCACTGTGAAGCCATCTAGTCCACGGCTATTTTTGGTGGGAGGGTTTTTTTTTATTACTGGTTCAACTTCACTAGTTGTAATCTGTCTATTCAGATTCTATGATTCTTCTTGATGCAGTTTTGGAAGATGGTATGTTTTTAGGAATTGTCCCTTGTCCAGTTTATTCAGTTTGTTGGCACATACTTGTTTGGAATATTGTCTTACAATCCTTCATATTTCTTCAATGTCAGTTGTTACTTCTCTTTCATATTCTATTTTACTTATTTGGGTCCTCTGTCTTTTTTTTCTTGATGAGTCTGATTAAAGGTTCATCAACCTTGTTTATCTTCTCAAAGAACAGGCTCTTGGTTTCACTGATCCTTTGTATTGCTTTTTTAGAATCTATCTTATTTGTTTCTGCTCTGATCTTTACTCTTTCCTTCCTTTCACTCACTTTGGGCTTTTTTTGTTGTTCTTTTTCAAGTTATTTTAAGTAAAGTTAGATTGTTTATTTTAGATTTTTTCTTGTTGCTTGAGGTAGGCCTGTATGTAATGCTATACATTTACTTAGAGGACTGCTTTTGCTGTGTCCCATAGATTTTGGATTTTTGTGCTTCCATTTTCATTTGTTTCAAGGTATCTTTTGATTTCTTCCCTGATCTCATTGTTAACTCATTCATTGTTCAGCAACATGTTATTTAGCCTTTATGTCTTTGTGTGTTTTTCAGTTTTTTTCTTGTGATTGATTTCTAGTTTTATACTATTATGGTCAGAGAAGATGCTTGATATGATTTCAGTTTTCTTAAATTTATTGAGACTTGTTTTGTGTCCTAACATGTGGTCTATCCTAGAAAACATTCCATGTGCACTGGAAAAACATGTATATTCTGCTGCTTTGGGATGAAATGCTCTGAAGATATTGATTAAATCCATCCAAACTAGTGCGTCACTTACAGGCACTATCTTTGTTGATTTTCTGTCTGGAAGGTCTATCAATTAACATCAGTGGGGTGTTAAACTTTTCTACTATGACTGTATTACTGTCAGTCTCTGCCTCTATGTCCATCAAGATTTGCTTTACATACTAGGTGCTCCTATGTTAGGTATATAAATGTTTACAAGCATAATATCCTCTCGTTGGATTGATCCCTTTATCATTGTGTAGTGTCGTTCTTTGTCTCTTACTATAGACTTTGTTTTAAAGTCTCTTTTATCAGATATAAGTACTGCTACCCCAGCTTTTTAAAATTCCCATTTGCATGCAATATCTTTCCCCACACTTTTACTTTTAGTCTGTATCTTTCATTCTGAGGTAGATCTCTTGTAGGCAGCATATACATGGGTCTTTTTTTCTTATCTATTTAGCCACCCTATATCTTTCAATTGGAGCTTTCAAGCTATTCACATTTAAAGTGATTATTGATAGGTATATATTTATTGCCATTTTATTTTTTTGATTATGTGTCTCTGTTTTTTCTTCTTTTTAAAGTGGGTCCTTTAACATTTCTTGTAATACTGGTTTTGTGGTAACAAATTTCTGTAGGTTTTTCTTGTCTTGGAAACTACTTCTCCTTCAATTTTAAATGATAGTTTCCTGGGTACAATGTTGTAGGTCCTTACTTTTCCTCACAGTCTTATGGGAGCTCCCTTGTAGGCAACTGTCTTTGTCTTGCAGCTTTTAAGATTCTCTCTTTTTCTTTAATCTTTGCTATTTTAATTATGATGTGTCTTGGTGTGTTCCTCTTTGGGTCCATCTTCTTTGGGACCCTTTGTGCTTCCTGGACTTGTCGGCCTTTTCTTTTGCCAGGTTAGAGATACTTTTGGTCATTATTTCTTCAAATAGGTTCGCAATCCCTTGCTTTCTCTCTCCAACTTCTGGCACTCCTCTGATGTAGATTTGGTTATGGTTCATGTTGCCCCAAAGATCCCATAAACTCTCCTCATTTTTAAAAATCATTTTTTCATTTTAGCTTCTTTGACTGGCAATCTTTTTCTATGTTGTCTTCCAAGTTGCTGATTTGATCCTCTGCTTCATCCAATTTGTTTATTACTTCCCATGTATTTTTGTCATATCAGGTTTGTGTTCTTTATTTCTGACTGGTCCTTTTTTATGGTTTCTATATCCTTTTTCATGCTGTTGAACATCTTTATAACCATTACTTTGAACTCTATATCAGATAAGTTGCTTGCCTCCAATTCATTTAGTTCTTTTTTTTTTTTTTAGATTTCTTCTGTTCTTTCATTTAGTGTCTGTTTCTTTAGTCTCTGCATTTTGGTTCCCTCTTTGTGTTTATTTCTATGTATTAGGTAGATCTGCTATGACTCCTAGTCTTCATGGAATGGCTGTATATAGTAGGTGTCATTTGGGGTCCAGTAGTGCAATCTCCTTGATGACCTGAGTGGAATGCTCCAGTAATATCCCTCGTGTGTGTCATGTGGACCCTCCTGCTGTAATTTAGTCTTGATCACTACTGCCCCCTTGTACATGGGATCGACCCATAGCTGGCTGACTGTGAGGTTCAAATCTGACCATGACATTCAAGCTGCTATGTATTTGCTGACTACACAAAGCAGAATTCACCTCAGTGGGGTTTGGCACCTGCCAAGATCTCCCTTTGGATATGCTGCTTATGAAACTTAGTGGATTCTGCTCTGATATTGTCGGAAGTTGGCCATTGGGTGTTTGTTCTGTGCCTCTGGTGTAGCCCAATATAAGACTCTACCTGTGACTGACCCTTGGCAACCTGTTTGGAGCTACCAGCAATACATAGCTTGTGGCTGTCTCTACTGGGCCTGGATGTGCACAGTAAGGACCAAGCTGCACACCAACACTGGTTTTTACCAGCACTAGCCCTGGGGGCATGTAGAGTTATACCTCTACCTGTGCCTGCCTGTTGGCTGCCTGTTAGGTTCAGTCACTGAAAGAGCATCTGGCTGTACTCCTCAGCAGGGTGTAAGCTCTATATGGTAGGGCAAGAGGAAGTCCAGAAGATGGGGTTACTGCTTTCCTCTAGGCAGATGCCACACAGAGCAGAGTGCTTTGCCCAAGAAAGATGGCATCTGTGGTATGGAACAATGGCTCAGCACAGGGATTCTGGCAGCTGTTCCTTCAACTCCCTTTGCAGAGTCACAAACCCCAGGATCTATTCACAGGACTCTAGTCTGCGATCCCTTCCCTCTACTGGAGCCCAGGGCCAGTGGCTGCAAACAAAATTTTGTGCATTGGCCCTTTAAGAGGGTGCCCATTTCTCTAACAGATTCTTGTCTCTACCTAGTGGGCAGAAACCCTGTTCCTTTTCACAGTCAGATGTTATATGGGCACCTTTTCCAAGCTGTGGTGCTCTGGGTTGAGGACCGCAGCTTGAGGTTTAGACTCCACACTTCTCAGTGAACCCTCCCAGCCCCTGCAACTGGGATATCTCTACAGAATCTCAGCTGCTGCCTGTGGGAACAGGACCAGCCCTTTTTGCATCTCCGCCCTTCCTACCAGTTTCAATGTGTCTTCTTCTTTAAATTTTTGGTTATAAGACTTCTTTTCAACTAGTCTTCAGTTGGTTATTCAGGATGATTGTTCCATAATGTAGTTATAATTCCAGTTTTTCTCTGGGAGGAGGTGAGTGTAGCTTTCACCTACTCTGCTGTCTTCTTGGATCTCTATGTTTTTGTTTTTAATTTCAGAAATGATACCATAATAAAAGAAGTTGACTAAAATAGTTATAGTTCAAATATTATATTAAATGTATCAATGTTTTTAGGAATAATGTATTATATTTTGCATATTGTATTTTAAGGTAATATTATATTTTTTAGTTTTGAAGGCAATTTCTTATTTTTTGTGTATATGGTCACTCACCAGGGAATGGCAATGCATCAGAAAATGTTGGATGTTAGATTTATTATACAACAGGCCATTTCTATTTCTTTTGAACTAGATAAGATTCTTAACATGATTATCATATGTTGTTAGCTATTTTGGAGGTTATTGAGTTTTCCTATGTGGCAGTGGTGAGTTTAAATTCATTCTTATTTCAAATCTTAAAAGAGAAAGCAGATTTTTATATCACTGCGAGTGATATGAACCAATCAC
>VMDR010020220.1:0-17723 GCA_007922815.1 Macrotus californicus
AAAAAAAAAAAAGACACATGCACAGTAACTATAATGCTCCTCCCCTGTGTACACAGTTTGGCTGCTCTTTCACTATGAGAGCCTAACATAACGGTGTGAGCCTTCATGCTTTGCAGCTTCCCTGCTGATGAGCGTGGGGGTTGGGAAAACACCAAATGCTTCTGCAAATCATTACACCCCTGTCTTCAGTGGTAAAGAGCAGTCTAGTGTAAATGCTTAGCAAAAATATGGTTGTACATAGTTAGGTTGCAATCTGCAGATATTTGGGCTGTCCGTTTGCCACAGAAGGTGTGGTCCCAATGACAGGAGTTTGAGAAGGAGCCTGGCTGGTCAAAAGACAGGAAAGCCAAAAAGCCTAAAGTCTCTAAGGAAGGGGTAGGATATGCAGAATGGCAAGAGCCTCCTACCTGGATTTCTGGCTAAAGGGGCAGCAGAAGGCCCGAGGCTTTGTGAATGTCTCATTGAGTCTCTGGGCACTTTTTCTTTCCCTTACATGGATATAGGGAGAGGGAAGAGAAGAAAAGACATCTATTCTTTTCTATTCTTTTTTTTTAAAACAACACAAGTTCTGACTGTGGAAAAATTGTCTAGTTGACTATAGGAATTTAATGACGAAGCTCAAACAACTTAGTCTTATAGTTGATGATCTCTTTGGTTTATATTATTGTCATACACTGAGATTTTGAGTTATCAGGCCAAAAATGTAGACTTGGCAAAGATGACAGTTATTGTTAATTGTTCCAGCTCCCCAAACTGGATGGCATCAACAGCTGTGAGAGTGAATGCAGAAGCTGAAATCAACATTATGTTAACTTTGGTTCTGTTCCAAAAACATTTCTATTCCAGAGATATGTACGATGAAGCTTTTTCAGGGTGGAGATGATGATTCTATACCCTAACACAGTGCCTGGCCCTTAATAGTTGCTCAAGAAATGTGGGTGAATAAATAAATGGCATAAAGGTTACATTGGGTTGCTAAGATCAGAACAGTATTTGCCATTATTTTGGATGTTGGCGTGGGATTTGTACACCCTGGAACAGTTTCTTCTCTGCAGCGAGTCCTATTTTTTGTTTATGAAGAGCGTGCATTCTTGCACACTGGCACAGTGGTCCTGGGGAAGTGGCACGCACGGATTTCCACTGCGTTCCTCAGAAGAGCCGGCAGTACCACTTACTAATGGTGAGTTGCTCCTTTATTAGATTTTAATTTTGTTGGGATTTTAGTCCTTTCTTTTTTCCTTGGTAGAGATGAGTACTTCAAGAAAGTGAAAATTAAATACTGAGTTTGATTGGATTTGACAGCATTTTACTGCTCAGTGGGAGTCAGAGTCTTTACAACTTCTTCTCCTGTGCAGGAGTGCCCCCATCCCTCCACACAAAAACCCGCATCTGTTTTCCCATCCCTGTCTACACCTAAGTCTCACTCTGTAAGTGGGCAGTGGAAATATGCTTCTAATTAAGGAGGTATGCTTGTATTTGTTGTAATTCACGAGATGCTGTAATTCAGATCTTAAAAACTGCACCAAGGGTTTGGGGGGTCTTGGGGGTCCTTAGTTTCCATTTAAAAATAAACGGCCCTGGCTGCTGTGGCTCAGTTGGTTGGGTGCCGTCCAGCAAAGCTAAGGGTCGTCAGCTGAATTTCTGGCCAGAGCCTGGGCTGTGGGTTTGTCTCTGGTCGGGCGCACACGAGAAGCAACTGATTGATGTTTCTCTCCCTCTCTTTCTCCCTTCCTCCCCCTCTCTCTAAAAATAAAATAAATAAAATCTTTTAAAAAATGTAAAATAAATGGACAAGTATGTAGGAACTTCTGGGGCCTCATCACTGGCAATAAAAATCCAGATATGGTGGCAAAATATTTCCAGATACTTCTTTAAGCCTCTGAAAGAGTGTAGAAGCAGTGAAAAAAACTGCAGCATATGGCTTATAAAATACTTTTCTGCATGACAGTTTATTTGGTATTATTTTTCCTCTTTTTAACCAATGGGGACTTTAAGGTACATTTAGATAAATACCTTGATCAGAGTCACATGGCTATTAAGTGACAGGGCTGAGACCCAAATGCAGGTTCTTATTACAAGTTATTATTATTATTACAAATTCAATGTTCTTATTTCATATCTGACATTCATAATTATGGAATGTTTGTTATGTCTATTTTATTTTTTAAGAGATGATAGAATTGGTGGGGATTGGGTAATAACTTTTTGGCTCTTGTTGGCTACTGTGGCTCGTTTCTTGTGAACATTGTATTAAGAAAGATAATAGCAGCCTTGACTGAACAAAAGTTCATCTGCCCGCTAGTACTCACGTAGCCTTGGGTAGAGATGAGATCAGCAGGGTGAGGAGGACACTTGAATCATAAGTCTCCTTAGTGATGGCATATGAAAGGGGCTCCACATTCTTCTGTATCTGGAAGAGCTGAATTCAATCACTTGAACCAATCTACGGTGGGGAGCGGAGAAGTCCATTTGCATTCTCTTTGAATAGTAAGGGTATTAGTTGTACAATGCCTACTACAGAGACAGAGCTACTCCCTGACTTCAAGTCAGGACACAGGCCTACTGTGGTCCTCCCTGGCATCTAAGACGTGGTCTGGGGTGGCAGCCTGGATATTCTCCTTCCAAGGTGATTTGACTCATGACTTTACTTCTGAGAGGCATAAAGTCTCTGTTCAGATAAGTTGGGTAAAATGCGTGTTTCCCTGGGCTATACAAATCTCACCTGAAGTAGTCATTTTCCTGGCAGGCCTCACTTCCAGAGGAAGTCTTAGAAGCATACCAGTCACTGCTCACCCTAGCCAAACAGCTATCTGAAATGCAGTTTTTGACACTAGTTATACATTAAAATGTGACATCTACATCTACAGGTAAAGCATTTGTAGGAAAAAGGAAGAAAAAATGATGTCATTTTGAGGTATTCTCACAGTGACTGTCAAGTGTAGAAATTCCATTTTATTACAAGATGTTAAATCGAAGTTACTTTTTTCACCAGATAATTCTTTGTTGTGGAAAAGGCTGTCCTGTGCATTGCAGGATGTCCTTGACCTGTACCCACAAGATACTAATAGCACCTTCCTACTTTTGACAACCAAAAATGTCCCAGACATGATCCCATCCCCTTCCAAAAAAAATCATCCCTGGTTGAGAACTACTGTTTTAACTGGAATACCAAGATGTTGCCAAAAAACCCAACAATTCTTCCCCTCCCCATAAAGCCTCACTAAAGGGAGTTCTGAAATGGACTTCCCCTAGAAATGAGAATATTTAGACAAAGTCACGTAGATCAGTCTAAATTCTCATAGCAGGTTACAAAAGGTCAGGTGAGAATTATTGAGGACTATTTCTCTGGAGACTGTTGCTGGTACGCAGTGGTTGATTCTTACCTCAGATGCCTGCCTGCCTCTTACCTCAAGCTGAGAGGCCCTGAAGTGAAACTGCTCAAGTACTTGAGATGTGTCGCTTGCAGTTAGAGGGGAACAGCGGACCCGTGTCTGCTCCTGCCAGGAGAATGTAGTAGACAAGAGAAGGACTGGCAGCTGCTTAGGCAGCAGAGGAAGAAGAATACCGCCCTGGGAATGGCCTCTGTTCCCAAGTCAGTCTGGGCGAGGACTGCGTGAGAGCTTCATGTGGGCCAGTGTGGAACACACAGAGTCGCCACTAGTGTGAACAGCACCATCAGAAAAGTGTTCTGTGTCCAGAAACTTCACTTCCGTCTATTGGAAAATAGTCAGACTAGTTTTGTTTGGACAAAACACTTTACTGCCACCTCCTGGAAAACTGTCAAAATAAATGTGCACATTTACAACAGGAATGATGTGAATGACACCCCCAATGGTGTTCAGTATACAACCTGGCAAATGCACCAGCGTGAGAGCTTAGACCCAATCTGACAGGGCCCTTACAGAGAAAAAAAAGTTTCAACAGACAAGAAGTTGGAGGTAGTCCATGAGATTCCTAGGGGCTGAAAGAGGGAGTAAAAAACTGTCGCAATACGCCCTGCATGGTTAATTCACAGCACCATCCCCATAAGCCAAGGCTGTGGGTTCAATCCTCGGTCAAGGCACATACAAGAATCAAACAATAAATGCATAAATAAGGGTAATAACAAACTGATGTTTCTCTCTCTCCCTTCCTCTCTTTCTCTAAAATTAATAAATAAAAATTAAAAAAGCCCTAGCCAGGTAGCTCAGTTGGTTAGAGTGTTGTCCTGATACACCAAGGTTGTGGGTTCGATTCTGAGTCAGGGCACATTACAAAAATTAACCAATGAATGCATAAGTAAGTGGAAGAACAAAGCGATGTTTCTCTCTCTCTCTTCCTTCCTTTCTCTCTCTCTCTCAAAATTAATAAATAAAACTTACAAAAAAACCCTCCAACAAAACCCTGTCCAAAGAGTGTGTTTTTGCCCAGATAAAGAGAACTATGGATGGGAAACTGCTACAGAATGGGGATATCCTGGTGGTGGTTTTTGAAATAACCATAAAAGTATCCATCAGAAAAAAAGGGCAACTTTAAATATCTACCAGACCCAGAGTGTTAAATCATCACATGGAAATAAAAGTTAAGAACTTTACTGTTTCTTTTCTTCTCTCTCCTTCCCTTTGAGTATGGTTGATAAGCTGGAAGAGAGCTATAAAGACCAGGTGTGATGCCTCTCCTCAGCAAGGAGTGAGCTAGTTGTCCCTAGCTGGAGAAGAGGGGAAAGTTTCACATTTTGTGACCCGATGATCATAGACTTTCTATTTTAAGAGGGACCACACAACTCCTGGAACTGTCTCAATCAGGCATGACAGATCTACTCCCACTGCATAGGCTTAAAGGTATGGCAACAGATGAAAACACAGGTACTTTGTCTTGTATGTGTTTGTATACCTTTAATCCTCACCCTGAGGATACGTTTATTGATTTGAGGGAGAGAGAGGCAAACATCGCAACCTAGGTATATGCCCTGACCAGGAATCGAGCCCAAAACTTTTTTGGTGTATGGGATCATGCTGCAATCAATGGAGCCACCCGGCCAGGGCTATTTTGTCTTGTTTTTAAAAATATAGAACAGTATGTTGAACACACTAGTTACCTAGTATAAAGTAGGATCTGGAAAATATATCTTCCAAGGAGATGTTCTTGAGTTGTACAGGCAAAACTAGTCATTAAATCAGTCCATTTGTTTTTCGATAGCCCACGTGTTGAAAGTAGGGCACATAAATGCACGGGAGTCCCTGTCCTCTGGGAGCTTACAGTCTTGGGTTTCATACTCAGAATAAAGTACCTGTTATAGTCAGTAATGTCAACAAGGACCTGTGTTGCATAGGTGGGACAGGTTTGGGAGGATTTTTTACTTTACCAATTTACTCATGATTTTTACTAGATTATAATTTAGCTTTAGAAGCAATCATTTCACCCCTGTTCTTCAAGCATGAAATCACAGGTAAAGCTTCCATTTAAGATGTTTAAAGAAAGATATAAGGTTGACTGCATAAGCTGCATCTTATTTGGGCTTCTATGAAACCAGGGTCTGCCTAGTCCTCAGTTTGGCAGCTTCAGAAACTTACATTTCACTTCACTCAAACTTAATCAGGCTCTGTGAAGTTAATTTGGATAAAACAACTCTATAATCCAACCCAGTAAACAGAGGCTGATTTATAAACCACGATGTGAATTTATTGAGAAAGACTGTATAGCTGGTATAACTGGAACCAGTCATGTGCCTTGGACAATTGTTTTTTATTGGGTGTGCTGATTTACTGAGACCCCTTGAGTGACAGGAAGGCTACTTTATGAGTATGGAATCACAGGAGGGCTCTTTGTATGTTCTTAAAGGATATTCAGAATTTAAGTTTGCTAGACATAAACTCGAAAAAGACAGGAATCTTATTATCTTTAAAAATTTTTATGTTTATTTTAGAAAGAGGGGAAGGTAGGGAAAAAGAGAGGGAGAGAAACATTGATGTGGAAGACAACATCCATCAGCTGCTTCTCGCACGGGCCCCAACCGGGGACCATGCCTGCAACCCAGGCATGTGCCCTGACCTTGGAATGAAACCAGTGACCTTTCACTTTGTGGGATGACACCTAACTAAGCCACACCAGCCAGGGCAAGTCACGAATCTTATTTGCTAATGTATCACAAGAGACTAAAACATAGTAAATATTCAGTAAGTATTTGTTGACTGAATGACTGAATTTGAATTTTTTTAACTGTCCTGATAATGGGTATTGGGCCTGGTCATGAGAATCAATCACCTCTCTTCTGGACAGAGTGGGAGCTCACAATTCATTCTTATTCAGATTCTGCTCTTTGTGGACCCCACCCTTCTTTTATGACAGCATCACCTGGGCATGTGACACTTAGGTTACAGAAGACTTATTTTACTCTCTCTGATGACACATTTATAGATCATCTTATAGGGCGACACTTAAAAAAAAAATCTTGTCCCAAATTCTATGAGGGTTCCTGTTCTAAATTTTCCAGGTTACTGACTTCCAGTTGAGGCAGGTAGGGGATGAGCAAATCGCGGTGGTTTATATTTTTATAGACACCCAGAATTCTTTGTGCAGGTGTGGATCTACCTACTGCCAGGGAGTTTCAAGGCAGAACACTGTATTCTACTCAATGGAACATCTCAAAGGCCTTAATAGACTAAAGCAAAGCAGACATTGGTTGAATATGCAAACCTCTGGGAGCATCTGGGAGCTGCAGGGTCGGTTTGGGTGGCTACGCTAGCCAAATACAGACTACCCAGGCTCAGAGAGCTCTTCATTCTTTCTTCTTCCTTTCAGCTCTGCCTCTCAAACTCTGGTTTAGTATAGAAAGTCTCCTGTGAGCATTATGCCTATCGACTTTCATATTTCCAGACTCCTTCGGCACCAGAGGCATCTTTGCTCTCTCTGGACTCTAGGTCTCATCCTTAGGTGAAGCGGCAGGCTGGGGCTGGCATGGTCCTCCTATATCTAACCCCCATCGCTGGGAATAGAAACGTGAGTCACCGCCCCGGGCTGCCCGGTGGTTTTCGGTTAAGGTCTCCGGGCTCCTAACCTGGACATGAGCACCGGGTTATTCCGGCCTCTGCAGCGGGGACACGACCCTCTCCGTAGAGACTAGACGAGACCGCTGTCTCCAGTATTGGTTCTTTATACCTCCTACATCCCCTCCCCAGTGTCTTCTATCTTCTTTCCTACCTCCCAGACTGAGGACCCCCCAGACACCTCCCTCAGGCCGGCGCCGACTTCTTGCACCCTGACCCGGGCCCGAAACTTGGGAGGAGAATTGCGTTTCCGAAACCCGCAGCTGCAGGCCGGCGGATAGGGGCTGCAGGGCACCCCCGCCCCCTCGGCGCCCTCGCCCCGCCCCTCCCACGCACGTCACGTCCGGCCCGGCCCCTGCCCGCCCTGCTCCCTCCGCTCTCCTCCCGCTCGCCGTTAGGGAGGCTCTGCGCCTCAGTTGCTGCCTCCGTCGCCGCTCCCGCCCTCTCTCTGCCCCGTCTCCGCCGCCTACACCGCCGGGGGCATCCGGGGGTCGCTTACCGGGCTGGCCCTGTGCCTCAGCCGTCGCTTCAGCCTCCCGCCAGCTGCCTCCTTAGGAAGAGGCTCGCCGGCCGCGGAGCCACTTGAGGCCTCAGTTCTCGTCCTCTTGCCGTCGCCGCGGGTCCTGGAGAAGCGGCCGGGGAACGGGGCGTCGCGGTTCCAACGGTAGGCGAACGGGCGGGCGCCCGTATCTGCGCATGCGCGAGCCGCTGGTCGCCTCGGTTCTCCCCCCCTCTGCCGCCCACCAGCGCCGTGTCCCACCCGCGCAGGGCTCAAGGGCGTTGCACGTCAGGGTCTGGGAATCCTGGGCAGTACCCTGCAGGTGGGGCTTTCGTCGCGAAGACCCTCTTTCTCCTCGAGCTAGAGGGGAGGAAGCCGTGCCCCTGGCGGTGGGGGGTGTGGCAGTCTTCGATTTTCCAGCCGCTGCAGTGCGCGTGAGCGGGGTGTGCCTTCTCTCCGAGCTCCTCCGGAGTAGAAGGCACAGCCACCCACGCTTGTTTGCGAGGCTCCCCTGCACACCGGCCCTGCGCCATCTCCCTGCCCACTTCCTTTATGCTGGGCAGTGAAGTTGATGCAGTGAAAAAAGGAGTGTGGTTTATTCCGGGCTCGACTGCGCCCCTTTTAAAGATCACGTGAGACGAGTGGTTGCTGACTTCCTTAAATCGCTCGAAAAATACAGCCGAAATTCGGCTCTGGGAGTTCGGGGGATTCGTCTAGAACGCACTCTGCATAGGTCAGGCCAGAGGATACAGCGTTAAGTTTCAGATGGGGCCCCTGGTTTCCGAGATAAGGTTATAGGAAATTGAATCGGTTGGCACACTTGCCCAGTGGGAAATTCGTAAACTTTGTTTTGTTTGTAATAAATTAGAAATCAACTTGACTTTTATAGAAAGGCAGTTGCGGAGTTTCATTCGGTTCCCCATTATGCTGTCTCATTAATGAAAAAAGTACCCAAAGTGTTGGGCATCCAGTTCCTGATAATCTCACAGTGGCAACCGGAACCACAGTATTGCCGACTGTGAACATTAAATAACTGGGACGCACTTAAGTTTTTAAGAGGCAGACGGTAAAAGGCAGTGTTGTGTTACTGACTTTCTGGGTTAACGTGAGGCTACTTTTGTCGTCAGCTTTCCTTTTTGTAGTCTTGCAGTACATTCTGGTCTTGGTTTCTCTCACAGGTACTCTGCATTTAGTAAGTACTTGTTGAATGGAGTTGAGTGAACTAGCCATTATTTGTATATCCATCGGAGGCCCCTTCTTTTTTTCTTAATCTGTGCTGCTTTTAAAACTGAGGCAGTATTTTCTCCAATTTAATTGTATTACCAATTAGGGATCTGTGACACACATTAAATCCTTGGAAAGAATACAGAAAGGCGTATCACAGTATCCTAAAATTCTTCACTGGGTGAAGTAAATGTTTTTTATTTATTTTTGATTGGAATGCCATTGTTTTGGGATAGAGAAAATGGCTGAAATATTTTTCTTCATTAATAAAATGACAACTGCTTTTATTATCATTTATGAATAACCTCAGTCTGCACGGCTTCCCCCTTCATTGTACCCTAACGTTAGTATTGGGGAAATAATAGCTATAGCTATACTTTGACAAAAATTATAACTATATGCATTACATAAAAGTTACCATTTTAGCCATTTTTAATGTGCAATTCAATAGCCTTAAGCACATTCACATCGTTGTGCAACCATGATCACTTTTCACTTCTTGAACTTTTTCATTATCTCAGACAAACTCTGTAGACAGTAATGCCTCATTCACTATTCTCTCCCGCCCCCACCCTGGCTGGTAATCTCTATTCTACTTTCTGTCTTTATAATTTGCCTATTTTGGGTACTTCATGTAAGTGGAATCATAACATTGTCCTTTTGTATCTGGCTTATTTAATTTAGCATGTTTTCAAAGTTCATGTTGTAGTGTGTATCAGAATTTCCTTCCTTTTTTCCCCATGAGAAACAAAGAACTGAATTGTGTTGTTTCATGGGTGGGACTCAGGCACTTGGGGGTCTCAGTAGCTCTGCTGGGCAGCCGGAAGGAGCCTCTCCTGCTGCTTCCGTATCTGCCCTTTGAATTCTAGCCCTTGGCACTGGTTCTCCTCAGGTGGCCACAGCTCCCTCTTTCGCTGTATGATGTAGTCCTCAAACCACTGGGCTTGACTGGCAATCCAGAACATAGTCCCAGGGAAGGTGAGGTCCAGTGTTCTCTGAAACACGTTCAATTTCACCCCCATTTCACTTCTCTGAGCTGCTTGCATTTCCTTCCTTTTTAAGGCTGGATAATATGTTTATCCATTCATCTGGATGTTTGGATTGTTACCACTTGGTTTTTGTGAAGCCAAAAGTAATGCTGCTGTAAACATTAGTGTACAAGTGTCTGTTTGAGTCCCTACTTTTGATTCTTCTGGGTATATGTGTAGGAGTACAGGTGACCCTTGAACAGCTTGGGTTTGAATTGCATGGGCCCACTCATACGTGAATTTTTTTTCCACTGAATGCTGTTCTCTGCCTTATGATTTTCTTTTCTCCAGCTTGCTTTGTTGTAAGAATGTAGTATATAATGCATATATAAAATATATTTTAATCAACTGCTTATGTTATTAGTAAAGCTTTCAGTTAACAGTAGACAATTAGTAGTTATATTTTGGGGGAGTCAAAGTTACGTATGTATTTTCGAATGAATGAGTGTCAGCACCCCTAATACTTGTGTTGTTCAAGGGTCAACTTTATATACCTGGGGTTTATTCTGCATGATACGGTAACTCTGTTTAACTTTTTGAGCTACATCCAATCTGTTTTCCAGGCATGCTACATCTTTTACATCCCCCTTTAGCCGTGCACAAGGGTTCCAGCTTCTTTACATCCTCTCCTCCTCTCCAACAGTTGTTACTTTTTTTTTTTTTTTTTGGCTTGTTTGATAATAGCCTTTCTAATGGGGGTAAAGTAATATCTCATTGTGGTTTTGATTTACATATTTTTAAGAGATGATGATGTTGAACATCTTTTCATTTGTATCTTTAGAGAAATGTCTTTTCAAGCCCTTTGCTCATTTTTTTAAAGAATTTCATTTAAAAAAGATTTTATTTATTTTTAGAGAGGAGAAGAGAGGGAGAAAGAGAGGGAGAGATTTGTGGTTGCCTTTTGTGCATCCCTTCCTGGGGATCTGGCCAGTAACCCAGACATGTGTCCTAGACTGGGAATCGAACCAGTGACCCTTTGGTTTGCAGGCTGACGCTCAATCTGCTGAACCATACCAGCCAGGGTCCTTTGCTCATTTTTGAATTGGTTTTTGTTTCTTTGTTGATATTTTAGAAAAGGATTATTTAAAAAATAACTTTTAAAAGTTATACATGAGTTAATCTTGTATATCTGAAAAAAGTTTCTAATTATTAAGATACTATATTTAAATCTTTATTAATTAAGAGGTTTGTCTGGAAGGTATCCAGCCATGTAATATGAAAAATAGAGACTTTTATTGAAGAGGATACGAGATACAAGTGACATTGTACATAGGACAGTGGCGCCTCAGTCTCCTTCAAAGTGGGCACCTTGGGACCTCAGACAGTTCTCCCTATTGCCATTAGCTGTCCCATCATATTTTCCTGAATCTCTTTGCAGGTCAGAAATCTCTTTCCTTTCAGAGGTGTTTTTAGTTTTGGGAAAAGCCAGAAGTCAAAGGGCGCCAAATCTGGGCTGTAGTAGGGCTGAGTCACCTGGGTGATTTGATGTTTTCCCCCCCAAAATTCTGCACAAGGTGTGATGCATGAGTGGGTGCATTGTCGTGATGAAGCTGCCAATCACCAGTTGCCCATAGCTGCGGCCTTCTGAATCATCTGAATAGATTCTGTGCAGGAATGTTCAAGCTCAGTGCAAAGTTTGATGCAGATTGTAGCTTTACTCCTCCAGGCATTTTGAATGTGATGGCCACACAGTACACACACTCCCTCAAGGCATCTACCGCCCCCACTGACTAGTACAATAAAGTCTTCATTGTTTACCTATGCGCATTCCAGTCCACTCTCCTTGGCTGCCAGGTTACATGATGTTGCGCAAACCATTCTCCTTACCTTAACTATGGCTGGGCGTTTTTTGGCCCGACCTCGTATATCAGTACCAAGAACTTCCCTCCATTACTTCAATATTACAAAGTTGTACCCATTAAATGAACACTCTTTACTCATCAAAGAGTAAGGTTACTGTTCCCAAACTTTCATTTGTTTATAAAGTGATTGTTAATATGGCTAGGAGCAGGGGAGGGAGTTACTTGACGGAGAGAAAGGAAGTAATAGTATGTACACAAGAATTTGACCTGAATTACTGTTCCTGAAGTGAGGCAGTAGGCTAGTATGTAAGTAGATTCACTTTGGGGACTTAGAGAAGAGCTGACTGTGATTGGAAATGGAAATAATGAAGGATATTTGGAATGGAATGTAATAAAGGCATTTTTCATGCACCTAGTCATAATCACATAGTGTATTAAATAGGTATTAGTAGTAATGGATTTCAAGGGTAACTCATTATCAGATTGACTTATTCATTCACCAAATATTTATTTATTCGCCTTCTAAATGCCAGAGAAACATTCAGGAGCAAAACCCAGGCTCTCACTTGGTGATGATTGTGTAACTCTGTACATTTGCTAGATATCATTGAGTTGTATTCTTGAAATGAGTGAATTTTATGGTGTGTATTATTAAATTATACCCTAATAAAGCTTTAAAAAAAATATCTGCCAGTAGACCAAGGAGTTTATATTCTCTTGGGAGAAACAGATTTTAAATTTTTTATTTTATTTTTAGATTTTATTTATGTACTTTGATTTTTGGATTTTTTAAAAGATTTTATCTTTAGAGAGAGGAGAAGAGAGGGAAAAAAAGAGGGAGAGAAACACTGATCATTTGCCTCTCACAGGCTCTCATCTGGGGACCTGGCCCCACAACCCAGGCTTGTGCCCCAACTGGGAATCGAACCAGCAACCTTTCCATTTGCAGGAGGATGCCCAACCCACTGAGGGTTATTTATTTACTTTTAGAGAGAGGGGGAGAGAGAAAAGGAAGGAGAGAAACATCAGTGTGTGAGAGATTGCCTCTCGCATGCACTCCCCAACTGGGAACCTGGCCCACAACCCAGGCATGTGCTCTGACTGGGTATTGAACCCACAACCTTTCAGTTCTCAGGCAGGGACTCAATACACTGAACTACACCAGTCAGGGTGGGAGAAGCAGATTTTAAACAAACACAGAAAGAAATACATAATAAAACTTATGATGAATGTTTTAGAGCCAAGGAACATGTCTGAGAGTAATTAACAGGGAAGATCATTAGATTGAGTGAGTTGGAGAGAGCCCCCGGAGCAGTGGGATGGAAGATGACTAGGAGGAAGCAGGGGACAGTGTTTCAAGTAGATGACTCTGTGTATAAAAGTGTTGGGTTGAGGAGAATGCAGTGAGGGTGGAGTGTGAGAAATGCAGCAGGTTCACAAGATAATATAGTGACATTTACTGGATTTCTACTAGAGAAGGAAATAACCCAAATCTTTTCTGTAAGGTTATTACCTAGCTCTAATGTGTATTTTCTTTTCTAGTGCATATTTTTCCAGTATATGTTTTCTTTTTTGTGTACACAATGTATAATATTTTTTAAAGGTAAACCCTTTTTTAAAAAAGATTTTATTTATTTTTAGAGAGGGGAAAGGAGGGAGAAAGTGAGGGAGAGAAACATCAATGTGTGGTTGCCTCTCGTGCCCCCCCCCCCCTCAGGGGGGGTCTGGCCTTCCACCCAAGGCATGTTCCCTGACTGGGAATCGAACCAATGACCCTTTGGTTCACAGGCCGGCACTCAGTCCACTGAGCCACACTAGCCAGGGCTGATGTATAATATTTATCTCTTTATTTTTAAGCAGTTTTCAGAGAGGTGTCTATCATGTTTCTATCATTGCTCTTTTCAGGAATTAAAAAAAAATAGAAAAATTGGAGTTACTTACTTATTCTTACAATATTTATGTTTGCTTTTGTGTATCAAGTGGGTGTTCTGTACAGATGAAGAGTAAAGCTAAAAATAAAACCAAAAATCACTTATTGAGATTGACATAGGAGGCGCTTAATATTTTCGGGGGAGGGCAGCAGGGGAAGGTGCTTTGTGGTCCTAATTTGAAACAAATGCTAGTCACAGTGGATTATACATTTGGAAAGGCAAAGGAGCTCAAATATATGATCAGATAAAATGAGAAATTTTACAAGAAAAACAGACCACATTATGTATTGTTGGTTGTAGAATCACTTGAAACTAATAATTTCAAATTTTGTTCTGCTAAGGAACATTCTAGTATTTGAATAATGAATGTTTTTTGGCTAGCAAGTACAGAATATTAAAATGTTTTATGAATTATCCTCTGGGTGGCTTCAAACATTTAAATGTTTTATGAATTACCTTTGTGTGGCCTGATACATTTCAATGAAAGTTTAAACAAAATTTTCAGTAATGACTTCAGTCTTGTTGCCTGGAAGAGCATGCACCTAAAAAACAGCAAAAGTTAAAGTTCTCATCACTAGTTCAGTGACTGTGAACAGTTTCTTCACTTCCCTGAGATTTTGTTGTTGTTACTCTTCTGAGAAAGAGAGTGATAGTCTGCCATGCTAATCTCAGGGGATGGTTGTGAGGATTAGTTGGACAGTGAACTGGCAAGTACACCAGAAATGATCACGTCAGTTGAGATACTGGCTTCTGCTGCTGTTTAGTGTTCACAGCGGGGGAGGCAAAGCTCTCAAAGTTCAATGTAGTGGAGAAGACAGATGCACAAATAAATAGTCAGTGTTTCTTTTTCATGTTCCAGCTCCCTCCTCCCCTTTTTTTCAGAGCAGCTTTTATACAAATCTGTGCAAAGAAGAATGTTGTGATTTTAAGGGATTCATTTGGCTGGAACAAGTTGTCTAATTGCCCTTAATACCCCTTACACAAAAAAATGAAATGTGTTGTAGTTTTGTGTTAATGAGCAAGAAGAAGTGGTAAGTCTTCTTAAGACCTTACTCATTAGTCTCAGGTAGGCCCTGAGTGTGCATGGTTTCAGTGGAGAAGAGGTGAAAGGTTACTGGAATAGAGGAATCTTGAAGAGTTAACATTTGTCAAAATTGAGATTATACACACGCACACGTTACTGACATGAATGTGTTTTCTATTACACATATAAAATTGTGTACTTTTAATTTTTAAAAAAGGATCAATCATTGTGCTGATGCCTAGTAGAAAGAGCTCATTTAGCAGATACTCACTTTGACTTAATAGAATATCATGCTAAACTAGCAGACCAGTGACCTTTAAGTGCATGTGGGGAAAGGGAACCTATTGGGAGCCATCTGGCCATAGCACATTACAGGCTTACCCTTTAATCAGGAGGCAGGAATTTAAATGTGACCTTTCTTCATACTTGCATAAGTAGGATTAAACTCTTTTTCTTTTTTTTATGTACTGATATGTTACCTATGTAGAACTCTAGATCTGTCTGACAGATGTCTCAAGAGGTCATCCTTTGGGGGAATTTCTTTATCTAATCTTGGAGACTACAGGTACCTCATGGTCTCCTTGGCTTTTTGAGTCCGAATTGTGATGTGAGTGAGTACTTTGCCCTGTACTAGTGCTCATTTTAATGTTTTGGTTTCTTAAGACTTTCGTTAGAAAGATTTGCAGTTTGATCCAGTGACATGTTCCAGCATCACCATTTACAAATTTTGAAGTCCAGCTGAGTGACTTGAGACTCAAAATGCATGTAAAAAGGGAGCAGTGCCTGCTTCACAGCATTATTCTTGGTATGAGAAATAACTTGTGGAATGCGTATAGACATTCCATAAATGATAGTTGCTTTCCCTTCTTGATTTGATTATCTTCGGTTATTGCTGGAAGTAGGGATGGCAGCTTTTAATCACTGTAAGAGGTGCCCCATCTTGTCAATCTTCTTAATATGGAATAGCCAACATTATTTGCTTCTCATTTACATCTCTATTCAACACATGTTTAAAAAACTAAATTATATGTCAGGCATTGTGTGAAGCCTTTGGTGATACAAACATGAAATGACATGGTTCCTGCCTTCAAGGATCCTCTATTGAGAGACACACAGAGAGGTACATCAGATGGAGCAAAGGAGAGCTGTCCAGGAAGTCAGGGAAGGTTTGACAGGAAGCTGGAGTTGAGACTGGAAGATCAGTCTAAGTTTGGTGAACAAGGTGGGGCCCGCTGTGGTGTTCAGTTAGGGCTCTAAGTACAGAAAACACTTAAAACTTTGTATGCATTATAATCCCCTGAAGAGTTTATTTCACATACAGAGGCCCAGTCCAGGCTCTCATGGATACTGGATTGGAGTTGTGTCTCTGCATTCTATATAGGGTGGGGCAAAAGTAGGGTTACAGTTGTTTGTATAGAAAATAATACAATAATTAATAAAACACAATACAAGAGTTACTGTGCATTTCGCATACTCACAACTGTAAACCTACTTTGAATAAGCCTGTCCCCAGATGAATTTGGAGAACCAGTGCTCTGGGTCTCTGGTCTTAAAAGTGACGTGCTGGCACTTTGGATGGCGGATGACCTAATTGAGTGTGTGTGTATAGTATTAAAATTTGTTTCTATTTATTTTTAATCTTAAATATTTTTGTGTATGTTTATGATATGCATAATATGCTGGTATATTGTTTACTACTCTACTTTAGAAATACACATACATATGAGGGCTGTGCTCATAGTTTTTTTCCTGACCAAAAAATTTGGAGTTGAGGGTGCTAGGCAGTAGAAAAAAATTCAGGAATTTTGTGCAAGAGAATTCAGGTTAGATTTTAGTATTGAGGAGATTGGTGAGAATAGATGAGGGGACTTAGTCACAGGGGATTTGATCTCCTTCTGGCTTTATTACTTTTGATTTCAGTAGCTTGAAATCATAGTTGGAGGTTATAGAATAATAATTGACTATGGCCATGAAACCCTTTTGAGAGTTTGTTAAAATTAGGAAGGCTATTTACCAATAGACTATCTCTAGGGGCAACCAATTTTTGCCTGAATACTTTGAATAAGGGAGGAATAATGAACTGTCTTGAGGTGAATTGTTTTACATTTAGTGAGTTGCAGTCTGAAAGATATGTGCTATATCTAGTACCACAGTTTGGCAGATGTCCTACAAAATATGCGTAATTCAACTGTTCGTTGTAGTTTTGTGGAATCGAACCACAGGAGGATTGTTCCCACATGTGTACGTTAAAGTGCACACAGATGAACAAATCCTCAGGCCTAGGGATAATAATTGTTGCAAGAAGTCCTTCATAGTTTTCTTTTTTTAAGGCAAGGAAGTTCCTAAACTTTTGAGTTTTAAAGCTCTCTTTAATTTAAAAGCTTTCTACCAGTGAATTCTTAGTTATGCTTTGGTAAATTGCTTAAGGGCAAAGTCATCATGAGTCTAATAATAGATTTAAATGACTTTGTGTTTTCCTGGTCAGATAGCATCTATGAACACTGGACAGGTAAGGTTATGTGTTGTTTGAGACATATGTTCAGCTTTTCTGTTTGCTTATTGTACTGTTAAGGATCTCAGACTAATTAACGCCTTGTCATTTTCTCAGGCCAGGAAGGAACCAGGGATTTATTTAGCATATTGGCAACTTTTGTAGTACCATCCTTGTTCAGTTAGAATGACAGAGGTGCCTTTTCCTTTGCTTGGGTGAGTTGTTCAGAGCTCACTAGTGAAAAGCTGAATGTGTGGAGCGGGGTAAATTTGTTTTCCTTAAACTTTGTTTCGCTGACTTACAGTTGGATGCACCCGTTGTCTACAAACTTAAATCTCTGTTCCCACAGCTTACCATCTTTATCGAGACCTGGCTCCCTCTTGGCTTTTCTCTCTTTATACTAGTGATAGGGAATTTGGGGGGCGGGGGGACCTTTAGCAATTTTGAGGTAGCTCTTTTAAACTTCCCTCTGTAAATTTGTATCCTATTTTGTCAAAAGCATTTTGGACAAAAGTGATGTTTCTTGTTTATTTCTATTGAGTTTTTAGGTAGAACCTTTTCACCCCAAAATGATAATGTATCTTGGGAGATACTGCTCTTACTAAAGGTTGTCTGATGTGTAAAATGATAAAACTTTGATTAGTATGTTGCAGATCTAATCTGTTACTGTTACAGTGTTTTATGAAATTATTTGCTTGG
>VMDR010020221.1:0-17721 GCA_007922815.1 Macrotus californicus
CCTAGGAATCATCTGTGTGCTGTCCAACTGAGACAACACAGGAAGAGGCAATGTGACAACTTGGGTTTGATTCAAAGGGGCAAACTTCACAGAGAACTTATATATTATTTTATACATGTATTATAATATTTTCCCCAAATCCTTTCCAATTTTATCCCTCTACCATAGAAACCTATAAAATATAATAGTAAAAAAATCACTGAAGGAGAGACGGAAAAGAGTGAGCTTTTGATAGGTCTCTTCAGGGTTCCATTTGAAGTCTTTCTCCTCTTGATTTGTACAAGTTCTACAAACATTTGGAGATTCTAAGGTAGGGGCCCAGCAGGACTCTTTAACCCTTTCTCTGCCCTCTTCCGGTTCACACCAGTTTTATATCGAAAACTAAATTAAATAAACTGTACATTGCAGATAGGGGAATGGAGGTTGCTGACTTACTATATCCTCAACCACAAAATGAGCCGCACATACAAAACTGTTCAGCTGAAAGTGAGTGTCTCTGCTTTGAGGGAAAAAAGGCAGGATATGAGGGATTCTCCAACATAAAGGTTTTTTAAGCAGGAGGGCAAAGAAAGCACAGAAAGCGTTTGGCCTCAGAGAACATGTTATTCATCATTCAGGGTTCTGGCTAGAACAAAGAAAAAGACTGGGGTAGGTTTAAGAATCCTTTATGCCTCCAGCTGTCTTCCTAGAACAGTTCATCCTAATTTTGTGTGGATTTTAGACCTCTCCAATGGTGAACACTTGTTTTCAGTGTTGTCAGTCCCCTCGTTAGGAACCACAAGGCTTTTCGACCATCTTGTAAGTGGGAACCATCTTTAGGGCAGGAGGAACTACACAATTGAAGTGACAGCATCACCTTTTCAGACTTGTGAAGAGTTTTGTATGTTTTACTTCTTTTTTGAATAATGGGGTAATGTGATGTTACTGTATATGCTCTTGTGTAACATGATACGTATATTACCAACTTGTGGATAAAATAAACTCTCAACTTTATACTTAAAAATAAATAAAAAATTGGTGGGAAAAATCATCTTCAAATTACAAGTGGCCAAAAATAAAGGAAAATAGGTATAATGTCAGGCCATAAACTTTAGAAAGTGGCAACTGAGGAAAGGGAAAGAAAATTTTGGTGTGATATAGTTTAGCTCCTAAATTTTAACACCCTATTTTCTGTATGGTAGAAATAAACAGATATGATGAAACTGAAAAATTTTGCTAATGACCCAATTAGGAGAGAAACAGTCTTTTAAGACCTGGTGAAGAGCTTGGAAAAATACTTGAAAGTAAAAAAAGAAATTAAGTAGACATTCCTATCTAGCTCTGACAAATCTGTGCCAAGAAGTCTTAGTGTTAGGAGAATGAGCTGAAACCCGTGAGAGTGAGATAAGACCTTCACAATGGAAGTGAGGCTTGGATATGAAACACTTTTTGCATCTTAGAAGGATGAAATAAGTTTGGAAACCCAGAAAATGCTGACTGTCCTCCCAGCTGAATGCTCCCCCAACTCTGTGCCCTGAGGCTTCAGCAAAATAGACAAGGAGTAGTAGTCAGCACTCCTACAAAAGTGTGGGGGAACCATGGGGTATAGAAGGGACGAATTATCCCAGGTGAAGAAGGAAGTGTAGAAGAGAATTCACTCATACTACATGAGAGAGAACAGGAGTTCTGAGTAAAGATGCCAGTGTTTTGGTCACAGAAGGATGGGAAGAAAAACTGTGGGGCCTGTATCAGTTATATTCTGACCCATAAGAAACCACCATAACTTCGAGGCTTCAAATAACAAGCTTTTATTTAATTCATAGTTGTGCAGCTTAGCAAATTGGCCTGTGGTCAGATAGGCATTTCCGGCTTCTGTTGTGCTCGGCCACGAGTTCATTGTCAGCTGCCTGATCATTTGGAGATTGACTGGTCTTAGATTGTTCAGCTGGGACTGCTTAGCTGACTCCCCTTGTCCCTCCACAGATTAGCCCAGTCTTGTTTACGTTATGTCTGGACAGAGGTTGAAGCAAAGAACTAGAAGTGTATGAAGCTTCTTGAGGCCTAGTCTTTGAACAAAGGTACCGTATTCATTTGACCAAAAAAGCCAAGAGTCTTGTGAGAAGTTAAGGGGTGGGAAAATAGATTCTACCTCTTTTTGGGAAGAGCTCCCAAGTTATATTGATGGAAGCATTAATATGGGAGACTATGCAAACACAGTATAACAAAAAAGATGATAGATAGAGATAGAAAGACATAATAGGAAGACCAAAAAACCTGGAATTTATTAATAAAAAATTGTGTGTTTATTTTTGCATGTTTAAACTTTAGTCACCTTCAAAGTATTCTCCATTTCATATGATACCTATTGAAATATTTTTTCCCACTGCTCAAAATACTTTTTGAACTTGTCAATTTTGATGCCTATTAGTGCTACTGCTGTTTTTTGTTTCACCTCTTCCACATTGGCAAAACATTTCCCTTTGAGGACTTTTGTCATCTGGGAAACAAAAAGTCAGGGTGAGATTGGGTGAATAGGGAGAGTGGGGCATGTGGGTCATGTCATTATTGGTCAAAAACTGCTCAACGCTCAGCGCGGTGTGGGCAGGTGCACTCGTAAATCACCTGTCACGAAATGAGCAAACACGTTGAAAGAGTCTTCAAAAAAATTCACTGAAGACGAATGCAGCCTCTCACAACAATGCCAGTTGGAACACTGATACAGATGAGTTCCTAGAACACTCCCCTAGTCGGGGAAGCCTGTATTACAAAGGGCCTGCCCTCCAGAAGATAATTCCATGTTGGGGGTTCCCCTTGTGTAAATTCTGTAAAACAAGAACCAGGTGTTAAATAATAGAGTGAGAAACAAAGTGAAATTGAAGAATAAGAGAAAGAAAATGAATACAACAATGGCAAACTCCATTACAGATCTGGAAAATAAATCAGAAACAGCAAAACTGGAATGAGCAGCTACAAGGAAATCTCTGACCTAGGGGAATGATGATCAGAGTGAAAGGAGAAGGCACGAAAAGCAAGCGTATCAAAGCGACATTGGAGACAGTAACAGATATGGACCAAAAAACAAAAGAATAATCAGTATTCTTATAGTAGAGAAGTCAACAAATGAACCAAAGAAATAAACAGAATGATAAAAGATAATTTCTCTGTATAATAGTTGCTTTCATTCTTCTCCAAGCACAGTCAATATCAGAAGACAATGGCCATCTACAGATTTCTAAAGGAGAAGAATTGTGATCAAAGAATAGTATTTATATTCAGCTAAGTATTTATTTTGTAATTAAGGCAATAGAAAAGCATCTCAAACATGGAATGACCTGAGGAGATATGTTATAGAACTCCCAAATTATTTTAGGAAAAAAATAAATAAACTGAAATTCAACCCATCAAGAGATGAACCCAAATAAAGAGGCTAGCAATAAAAAAGTAAAAATAAAATGACTGGTCATGACCATTGAATCTACTTAAATAGGTACATAATTAATTGGGAGAATTATTAATACAGAACAGAAAAAATATCTTGTAAATCTTGACAAAATAAAAATTATATATACTCTAAAATAATGTAAACATTAAAATAAAATATGTAATTATATTATAATATAACTAATATATGAGTATAATAATATTAGTGCTTATCTTCATACCCTTTTTTTCTTGCTAACAAGCTAACAGCAATGCTGTCTAAGCAGAAATACCCCAAATGACATGTTGATATGTTTTAGAAGTTCTCTTCTTCATTATAGAAATCTTTAGGAACTAGTATTGAAGAAACATTAATCAGCTATTTCTTTAGTTTCCTTTTCCCTGTTAAAGCTTTATAGAGTAAAATATATTTATCTGCAAAATAATAACATATATTGTTGATATATTCTCAGTGTCTTACATCTAATAATTTAATTCTTTTTTAAAATGATTTTTAAATTTATCTTTAGAGAGAGAGGCAGGGAAAGAGAAAGAGTGGGAGAGAAACATCAAGGTGTGGTTGCCTCTCGCACACCGCCCCACTGGGGACTTGGCCTGCAGCCCAGGCACGTACCCTAGACCAGGAATCAAACCGGCGACCCTTTGATTCCCAGGCTGGCACTCAATCCACTGAGCCACACCAGCCAGGGCAAATAGTCAATTTCATTACTATAAAAAACCCATTACACAATAAAATAATTTTTTAAAAAACCATGAAAAAGGTTCTATTTTTTCCAGATTTTACTTATGAAAAAACTGAGACACAAAAAGATTATTTAACTTACTCAGTTCACTTGAAGCTGGGAGGGCTTGTGTCAAGCAAAGCCAGTGCTCTTTATATAACTGCAGTAGGAAACCATTGCCATGTACTGTTTTCTGTCTCTCTGTTTAGTTACTTAGATAGCTATTTTTCTTTGCATGTATGTGTATATACATTGAGAGAGATCTCAAGAATGAAGTTTCCCAAGTTATTGAGTGTTGCTGGGTGGTGGCTTTTCCCCCTTTTGAAAAATTTCCTGACTTGCTTGAACTTACTCTTTTTATAATGAACACATATTGCTTTTATTAGAAGTCAATACAGTCATGATTTTTGTAAAAATGATATGGTAATTTTTTCATATTATATGCAATTAGCAAGTGTACTTTCAGGCCTAATTTATGTGAAACTGCGATCTTGGCTCCTTGGCCTTGACCCTGCTTTCCAGGGCTTCTTTATAATAAAATACATGCTGTGACAGTTACTGCAACATAAAACCAAGATTTCCTTTGTAAAAAGTTCAGAAATAATTTAGATACAATAAAGTCAACAAATCTTACATTCATAGATTTATGGATCCCAAAACATAACATTTCTTATTGCAAAAAATAGTCTGCACAAATTTCCATTTTTTTCCGTCAAGGAGTGATGTGAGATTTCTGTGGGGCTAATGCAGGAGAAAAGAGAATCAAGGAGCAAGGGAGTGTTCACGATCCTAAATTGTGCCATGTGTTGACAGGGGTTTAATGGTCACCACACAATTTAGATTGGAACTGTTTAAGGTTTACAAGGAGAAAATGGGGCAATTACGCAGTTTAGAACCACAAAATAGTTGCATTTAGGCTTTGCATCTTAAAATAAGTGATATTGTTTCCCTCCTTCTAGGCAAGCTGACCCATGTATAGTGGGCTATGGAATTAGAACCCTTGTGTTAAATGTGTGCTTATGTTGTGTTATGTGTGTATATACATATACATGTACATGTGTATGTATATATACATATACATAAATGTATTTACACATATACACATACATATACATATATACACATGTACATATACACACATATACACACACACACACATGATCATAATTTATCAGCAAGGGCTCAATTAGAGAAGCAGAAACACTAGTACATGTATATACATAGGTACCAAGGGACTAGTGCTTGTTATGGGGACTTGACCCTACACAATTTTTTGAGCTGGTTAAGGAATTACTTTAAGGTTCTTGTCTTCCTATTTCAGTCTGAACCTCAAAGTTCCCAAGGCAGGAGTTGTGAGGGAAGATGGATGTAAAATGGTAGAGATCAAGAGTGAGCGAAAACCTGCAAACAGGAGCTGTGGTCCATAAAGGTGGACGGAGACATCTGCCAGGCCTCGTTGTCTCTAACTTTGGTAGTATGGAGGTCCTGCAGAAGCTGGGGCTCTTTGTCAAGGATGTAAACACACACACTTGACCCAGAAATTAGAGAAGCTAAGGGGTTATCCAGAAGAAGGTGGAACACTTGGAGGCTTAGCTACTACCTCATACCAACAAGATGAGTGTGCCAATCTGCAATAATGTGGGTGAGCTGCACAATGGTGCTCTTCACTTGGGCCATCAGATCTCCCACAACAATCTCTGTGGCCCACCTTGATGGGAAACACACAGTACAAGGATTTCTTGGAAATGTAGATCAGCTTAGCCAAGTTGATGTAATGCATAGCTATTCCATGAATGGAATTGCTGTCTACCACAAGCAGAGAAATTTCACTTGAGTTATTGTAATCTAAATTAATCACCCACCTAAGGCATTAAGTTCATCCAGTGATCCTGCTTTCTGTTTTCAAAATAAATGATGTACCTGAAGCCTATTTTCTCTGCATAATGATTTGAGTTGCTGGATTTTGAGCTGCCCTGGAAAGTGTCTGTATCATGTAAAAATTAGCATATGAATGAGGTCATGATTGTGCTGCTCTCCCACATCAGTTAACATTGTGTGCACAGAATGTAGACCATGCTTGACTTTCTAATATCTGAAAGGTGTAAAAATACTGATACATAGTCTTTGGAGTGTGTGGGAATTATGACTAGATTATATCATATAAAAATAAAATGAGAAGAATGATGGATGAGCGTTCTCTTTTTTTTTTTTCTTTCTCTGTGATAACATTCAGTCTGAGTGAAAAGAAGACACAGGTAGTCCTTTCATTTGCTCCTGTTTCTTTTAATTCAAATGAAGTTTAAAAGTCACCCTTGAATATTCAAAATTCCCACTCTCATCAATAACTCTATACATAAAGGAAATAGCATGCTAACATTTATTGCATAGTTTCTTTTAAATAACTTTTTATTATTTACACAATATATAACGTGATACTATCACTTCATATCCTCTTAGCTGATTTCTCATATCAGCCTTCCAGCTTTCTCTGTTGATGCCAGTCTTGTTCAAATTGAACATCATCTGTTCTGAATAATTTCAACCTTTACTTATGAAAGGCTTTGGTAAGGCTTGTTTGTTTTTCTATATGAGAAAATGATTGTTGATGGCCTGGAAAGCCCGGAAGTGATTGATTTATGAAGTGCCTATTCAAGTTAGCAGGTCTCTGTCTCAATGGTGCAATCAGTTAGCTATTTTAACACACATTTAAAAAGCAGAGATTAATATAAAAGGATGACGATGCATAGTCAATTAAATTTAAGCAAAGGCAGCATTCCTGAAATTAGAGTCTCACTGGTGTGGTAAGGAAGAGTCAAGTTGCCTAAAAATGGATTATCAGCGCTGAATTCACACCCCCATTTCCTGCTGAAACAAGACTTTTATTTTATTTGCATAATCATTTCACCTTATTGCACAAAAATTTTAAGTGGTCCACAAACATATAGTCATTCTGAAAGAATATAATAAGTAATGATGGGAATGAACAATATGAACAAACCATAATGAAATAATAAAGCACAGAATGAGATTAGCACATGGAAATGTACATGCAGAATTCCATATTATTGTGAAAACTAATGGAAAAAGTCAACTCATCAGTTATATCCTTAATACGGTCCATAAAGAAAGGTATCCAGTTTACATCTATGCCCCAGAGATGTGGAAAACTTACAGTGGAATGTTCAATTTATAGATACATGTCAGAGTAATGTGTGATACATTCTTTGAGCATCAGGAATTGGTTAACTTCTTACTTCAGGACTAAATCCACAGATGAACAGCACACACAGATGCTCTTGTAACTCCCAGGTTGGATGGCTTTCACTCTGTGCTTAGCTACTCTAGGATACCCAGTGAAGTAAGAGGCCCTTTTCTCATGCCAGTGCTCTGTAGACAGTGAACTCTTTGAGATATTTGCAGCGTGATACACTGGCAGGGAATGGAGTGGGATCTCTAAACTAAAGGTGGGATTATGGTTACATTTCTGCTTAAAATCCCAATTTTAGAATTTTTTAAAACACAGTGTACTTTATATTTGATCCAGGTTAGTGGGTTATTGTTGGTTGAGGGGAGAGAAGGGAATTAATTGAATGACAAACTAGTTAATACTCTTTTACCATGCCAAAAAAAGCTTAACTGTTCAAGTAAAGAGGCAGTATTCAGACATAACTTCTCCATGTGGCAGTACGCCAGTCACAAAGTTCCTGTCTGGGGAGAAATGTGCTATATTTTGGGGGTTGGCATGGCCAGAGGCAATGAAGGTATCCCTCTTCCCTCTAAGGCTAACTTTCAGAAATTGCAGATGGCACTTTCCAGAAATTTTATATGATATTTCTACTTACATTCCATTGGCCTGACCTTAGTAATATTACCATATCTAACTTCAAGGAATGCTGAGAAATATAGTCTTGGTTCTAGGTAGCCATATGCCCTGCCAAAAATTAGGGATTTTTACTAAGGGAAAGAGATAATGAGTATTTGAAAACTGCTACTTGCCTCTGTTGCAGGGGATAAAGTTGAGTTTGTTTTTGACTTTGTTAAGTTTGAAATGCCAATTATGTAGAGAGAAGAAGTGTAATTGTATATTTAATTAAGGAAAAGATGGGCCTGAAGATTTGTGAGTTATCACGTGTAGATGTTATTTAAAACCATGATAGTAAATAAGATTAACTAGAGAATAATTTATAGACAGTAGAGGAACCAGGGCTGCTGAGATGTGGTCCACTCCCACAGTTAGAGGCTGAGGAGAAGAGAGGTGTCCACACCATGGGATTAAAGACAGTGATATACCAGGAAAACTGTGGGAAATTTGTCCTGGAAGCCACATGAAGAACGTGTTTCAAGGAGAAAGTCGTTCTCAATGTTAGTTGTTGCCAAGAAGTTGCGTAAAGTGAGAATGAAGAGTTGATCATTGAATTAAAAAGATGTAGGTCATTGGTGATGAAGAAAAGAGGGGTTTCAATGAAAGAAAAGAAACAGTAGCTTGACTACAGTGACTTAGAAAGTGAAGAAGAGAGAGTTGCTACAGAAAACTCTTTTGATAAATTTTTCTATAAATGGGAGCAAAAAATGAGGTGGCCGGGGTAGATACTAAGATGGGAGATAATGTGGCATGCTTTATTCTGACTGGTATGTTACAGAAGAACAGGACATTTATAATATGGGAAGGAGATTGATGATATCTGTGTAGGCTAGCACCTTGAAGATAAATAACTGAACACAGAGGTAAGCAAAAGTAGGTTTATAGTTGTGAGTGTGTGAAACACAGAGTTTATTCTTGTATTAATTATTGTACTATTTACTTGTATTATTTCCAGATGAACAACTGTAAACCTACTTTTGCCTGCCCCTGTATTTGATTTAATGTACTTGTGGTCTTAGATAAAAGAAGGGATAGAAAAAAATTATCAAATATAATGGAAGTAAAATACATGGGCTACAGAGTTAATGTAGTGGTGGGCGTATGAGAGTAGTTTCCCTTTTTTTCAGTGAAATTAGAAACAAGATCATCTGCTGAGAAGGAATGGGAAGGAGAGTGTTAGAAGTTTGGGCAGAGTGGAAAAGATGTGAAAGGGTTGTCCTGAAGAGTGGAAAACTGGAGTTACAACTAATACACAGAGGGTGGATGTCAGCATTGGACTGAAATGAGATATGTACTGTTAATTCTCATATGCTTTTCTCTTGTCATGTTCAGTTTGTTAGAGGTGTAGAGTTGGAGTAGACCTGGGCTTAGCCAAAATTAGGATTTTTCTAGGCAAATAAGATAGAAAGAAAGAGATAAATGATGAAGAAAGTTTATAAAGGAGGAGATTATAGTGATGTTTCATGAAATCTAAAACTGGATAAGAAAGGAAAGGAGAGGAGATGAGAGGGATTATGGGTAGTGAAAGTGGCATGGAAAGCATAATAATGACCTCTCAAAGACATCCACAACCTTACCCCCAGAATCTGTGGAAATGTTACGTTATGTGACAGAAAGGATTTTGAGATGTAATTATGGTTATAGATCTTGAGATAGAGAGATCTTTCTGGATTATCTGGTGGCCTGAAACTAATCACATAAACCCTAAAAGGTGAAGAAACTTCTCTGGCTGGAATCAGAGGAAAAATAAAGCATAGAGGAAGTGAAAAAGATTTGAAGAATGGGAAGGACTCAACCTGCTGTTGCTGGCTTTGAAGATGGAGTGGTTCATAAGCCACAGGATGTGAGTGGCTTCCAGAAGGTGAGAATAACCCCTGCTAACATCAAGAAAGGAAAGGGAGCCTCAGTTTTACAACTGAATGGAACTGAACTCTACCAGCAACCTGAAAGAGCTTGGAAGTGGAATCATCCTCAGAGACTTCAGAAAGGAAGGCAGCCCTGCCAGATCCTTGCTTTGGATCTGTGTGACTCTAAGCAGAGAACCAGCTGAGCCATACTATGCCTAGATTTATGACTACAGAAAGAGAGATAACATGCAGGTGTTATTTTAAGCCACTAAATCTGTGGTCATTTGTTAGCATTAATAGAAAACTAATAGAAATGAAGACTGTCAAATGATTGGAAGTATCAGTGAGGATGAAGATGGATATGAGGGTACTAAAAATAAGTAAACTAGAAAGATCGGGGATTTTGGCCAGACAGTGGAATGCTAGAAACTGGTATTTTACTGGTGGTGCGCTTATTGATAATAACAGTTGGCTGAGATGGGGTAGAATATCAGACTGCTGGAGGTGAAGAATTGGCTGGGCAATCTTAGAAGGATGATGATGAGCAGAGGAAGAGTATCGTTCAGGTGCTAAAAGAGTAAAAAAATGAGAGTTGTGACCTGTGTTCAGTACAGAAGTGCAACAAGGAAGACTAGTGGTGAAGGGGTCGATGTCCTTCCAGGAAGCTAGAGCTTTAAAGGAAGAATGAAATGCCAATTATCAGGAAGAAGAAGAGAAATAAGGAGCAGCGTCCCAAGTGCTGTAGTGTGGGAGTGCAAGAGAAAAGAAGTCATGAAGTCTATTTGCTGAAGGACAAATAGATTTTTTCATGGAGAGCCAGGTTTCAATTATAAGAAAGTAAAGGGAAGTTCAGGAAAGAGGTTGAGAAAACAATGTAGCCCAGTGGTAGAATGAACCGTAGGGAAGGGCAGAACCTGGGTCAGTTTGGAAGAGTGTTTAGATTTGTTTGTGAATGAGGGATGAACTGGAAGCCTTGAACTTCTTGTTGTGTCATGAATAAAACAAAGAAGTAAGACTTAATGAGATGCAAGCTTTGATAGTCCTTTTGAAGAAGTTTGGCACATTCTTTTATATTATTTTTCTTAGAATAGATCTTTTTGGCAATATAGGGCTGATCCTGAGTGGACAGCAGCTCAGCATGGAGAGGCCCCGTCTTGATAAAGCATGTGTGACTTTGGAAGTCCTATTTACAGATGGCAGCAAACAGTTACATTGCTGCTGCAGAGAGCTTGGGAAGTCAACACTTCAGGAACTCCCTACCAACTGGTTTGACATAGGTGTGGAAGTTAGACTGACTTATTCTCCTTTGACTTTCTGACTAATCAAAAATAAAAGCCTTATCCCATCATTTCATACATGATGAAAAACTACCGTTTTAAGGTTTTCATGTTCTACTTTCAGAAGCTACTATGTGTTTCAAATACAAAGGATCTGTACCCTTACTTAAAGCCAGTTTTCTTTACATTAGTACTTTTATCCTTTACTGCCTTTCTGAAGAAGCAAGTTAAAAATAGTTTAATCACATGAACTTTCTGTCCTAAAGAGAAAGTTTTATTTTTAATTTAGGAAAAGCTATTTTCTAAATATGACTTCCCCTTTGTAGTAAAGAAGCTCAATGGGAGAGGATATAAATTAATATTAGTAGAGGTTAATTCTCTAAGCAGAGGATCCTAAAAGCTTGTGAGAGCTCATTATTTCATTTATAATTTGCAGAGACACTTTTTTTCCTTCCTGGAATATTACAGCCTTCTGTTCCAATGGTGATGAATAACTCTACAAAAGTATAGTAAGCGGAAGAAAGAAGAGATAAAATTCATATTCCTCAGCAAATTCTTCATCCAAAATCACTTATATCACCTACCATATTGATTACTTTCCAAAAGAAGTGATGAAGAGCAATATAATAGGTGTATAACTTAAGTAGTACAGAATTTTCCATGATATATGATGACACTAGGGTAACGTGGAAGGAGAGGTATATGCTTTGGACAAGAATGAAGTAGTAGAAGATTAGATGTCAGCAGAATATACACTTTTTATTCTAGAAATCTATATTAGTGTTAATGAAGAGTATTCAGAAAAATATAATTTGTGAGCAAACATAAACTGAGTTGTTTGGAATAAGATCAGACTAAAATTTTACCCATGGCACATCAAACTGGCCAGGCCATGGGAGGGTCTTAGATGCTGGTTCATAGTTTCCCAGGAGTCTAGATGCCTGCTGATGATGCAAAAAGGCTGAGTGCTTCAGGACTGTCTTTGAGAAACTATTGTTTGATTGTCTTACATCTAGTGAGGAAAGTGTTTCCCAGCTCTGTGTTGCACTGATTAGATAACAGTCGTTTACTGCCCTGGAAATAACCTCATACCATTCTTTTACTTCTCAAATGATGTACCTGGCTTCCTACTATTACTCACATTTCATTTGGAGCCATAAGTTCAGGGCCATTAATAATAAATTCTTATTAACCTTTTCTAAAGGACAAGGGTAAAACTTTTCCTGACAGCTGGATTGATTTCCATATTTGAGTATCTTTCCATTGATCATCCTCTTCAGAAAGCCTTTCAAGTAAAGACCAAGGGTTTTGATTCTACTTCTTTTTGTATCAATATTTAATTTCTAACATTCTTTCAGTTCTGTTAGGATTAAGTATATTAGCCAACACAGGTGTAAAGTGTTTTTAAAATTCATGAAATCATGGACAAATAGTTCTAATAAATAAGATCTGAGAGATGTATGCTGCAGATATTTTAACATATTGAAATTACAAGGAAGACTACTTTCATTTCAAAATTGTCAAAGAACGTTTGAGAGTGAGATATATAAAGAAAGCATCCTTTATTTAATTAGAATTTTTCATGCCTTGGATACTTTTCTAAACTAAGATCTGGTCCATATACTTATTCCTTATCTTTTTACTCTCTTAGAAGTTTAGCAGCCCAACCATAATAGACTGAAGCTAAATCAGTACAAGCATCCAACTTGCCTACATTGTGCCTGTCAGTCTATCTTTGGATAACGAATTATCTGACCGTGAGTGATTTCTAAGCCTCTTGGAGGAGACAGTCGAAAGTACAGTGAGTAGACTTTGGATGAGTTGGAACATCCTATTTCAACTGGTGATGTGGTAAATTGTTTTTCTGCTTCAGTTCAGCCAAGATTTTTCTGGACTTGATAATGGGGCTGTAAGGATGCCAGATTTCTGTGCCACCCTTATCATATTTTCTCAGGAAAAGGACAGCCTGGCACTTCATTCTTATTGATAGCCTAATTGCAAACCTACAGTCAGGATAATCTTCACATCTATTTGTGTGGTGCCCGGTGTGTTTTCATGTAGCTCAGGCACGTTAAGAAGGCTAAAAATTGCAAGTTAGTGAACGGGAAACAAATTCAACCGATTTCTGCTTCTGAGTCATAGATTAGTAAGTAGTAAAGGCCTTTAGAGTTACTCTTTTCTCATGTAAAATTTGGACATCATCTGCTTAAGTTTTTAAGAAATAGCAAGTGGAATAAGTCTGTGTAAGGTGAGAAAGCAACACAGTAGGAGTTCCATGGACATACTAGCTTACAGATGAGGGTCTTAAGATGATGTACTGATTTAATAGGAATCATGCAATAGCTTCAGTTCTTTCAGCACATCGTGATTGTAGATAATTTCCATGGCTTTCTAACATTTCAAAATATATATTTTTTCTCTAAAAGTGAAAATATGTGTTTTAATATATTACAGAATTCTAGGCTGCAGGGTTCTCAGTGTGTACCGCTGTCATAAATTGGGCTACATATTAGAGGCGACTCTGCCTGTGACTCTAGGAACATGATCAGGTTGGATCAGAGGAAAGCCTGACTTGTCGTAACAAATGCCTGTGTCTGGGCTCTATACCCAAGCAGAGAAATACCTGCCTCTTCATGCTAAATCAGCCCCAGTGCACTGGTGCTAACCTGATTTGGATGTATTCGTTTTCCTTGGCTTAGGTTATTTTCAACAATTTCAATGGTTTCATAGTTTCAGTGTTTTTCAAAATAGTTACTGGTGAATCTTAAAGAATTTCATCACATAGGATAAGAATACCAGATATGCCTCTCATTGCCATAGAAATAACTCTCTAACTTATATTAGCAAGGTTGATTTACTCATTCATCAACTATTTATTGAGTGCTAGTCAGTGAGTGCTAGACACTGTATTAGGCACTGGGGGTAAAATGAAGAGCAGAAATGAATAATGTCCCTGTTCTCTGGGACTTAACAGTCCCTAAGGAAAGACAGGATTATAATATTCAACCTACTAAATAAATCACTTGAGTGATCACACATGACATTTTGCCCAGGACAATCAGTTTTGAACATTTTGTCCTTATGTATTTATCAAAAGGACACACTTTTAGTTTCAATTTATTTTTGGTTTAGACAATAATTATGTTAAGAAACGATTATGTAAGTATTATGGCAGGAAAGATCATGGTTCATAAGTGAGGTTCAAAGAAAGATGAGAGTAAGTCCTTTACTTAAGAGCTAACTGATCTGGAGGGGAGGGAGGGAGCCCTCAGACTTAGTGAGCTGCAAGTGGATGGGCAGGACTGGCTTTAACTGGGTACCTCCAGTATCAAATGTGGAGGTTCCCTATAGTGGAGGCATTTGTTCCTCAAAAGTTGTGTTGATATGATATCAGTGTGTGGCTTTAGATTCATTTTTATACAAACTAAGACATCATCTCAATTTCTTTGATAAAAGAGAAGATTTGAATTAAGAAGGGATAGACATATGAGCATCTAACTTCTTTTTTCAGCTGAAAATCAAAATGAAAAGCAGTGTGATGGCTTTCAGCCACGAGGAGCTTGGGTTTCAAATTCAGAAGACCTTGGTTTTAATTTCAGCTCTACCACTGACTACTTTGTTTGCGCTCTTGTGAAAATTGCTCAAACTCTTTAAACTTCGCATTATTGTTTTATGAGGAAAAGAATTACTGTATGTAAAAATGTCTGGACATGTACCTGCACATGGGAAACACTCAGCTAATGTGAGTTGTCACTTTGTACCAACTTAATCACTTTGCATGGTACCATCCTTAAACAGTATTTAAAGAAATACAATTTGGTAGCTAAAGTATAATTAAAATACTTAAGATTCTTACGTATTCCTGTGAGAATTGTCAAAGGCATGAATGCATTGTTGTCTTAATTTCTCAGGGCTGCCTTAGCAAATTACCATACACTGGGTAGCTTAAAAAGCAGAAATTTACTCTCTCACAGTTCTGGGAGCTAGGGGTCTGGAATCAAGACGTCAGCAGGGCCCCTTTCATTTGAAGGCTCTGGGAGAGAATCTGTTTATTGACTCTTCCATGTGTCTGTCACTGCAGGTGTTCTTTGGCTTATGATGGCATTACTCCCGCCTCTGCCTCTATCTTCATCTTGCTATCTCTTCTGTTGTCCATCTTCTTTATCTCTTAAGGACACTTCTGATGGCAATTTAGAGCTCACCCAGATAATCTAGGATAGTCTCTTCCTCTCAAAATCATTAATTTAATCTCAAATCAGGTAACAGTTACAGGTTTCAAAATTTAGGACACAGTTGCATCTTTTTGAGGACACCATCAGAACATTACAATTATTAATGCAAAATCCCTCCTCCTGATAAGGACTGCACTTTATATTCTTCCCAATGATGCCATTCATTCCTTAAAACTCTCTCCTGCTTTCAAATCCTAACCTGGGAACTTTCCCAATACACAAGTTATATTGTTACAGGACAAGCCAATGGTGTTCTAGAACAGCTGTGGGGTTTGATTGCCCGCCACCAAGATGCATAACCCCCAGGGCGAGAGTCTGGTAAAAATGAAAAGGGTTGATTATTTAAAGGTTGTACAGATTTAGAATAATGGCAGATTTCTGCCTTTAAGTCCTGCTCCCTTTAAAACATCCAAAGACAAATAGCCCTGCTTCCCTCTGCCAAAGCAGACTAGTTTCAGAATATGCCACTCAGAAGCACTGCCCTTCAGAAAAGCAGAAGTCGGCAGCTCAGCATTCTCAGTCACAGTTCAGCCCCAAGCATCACTCACGTCTCTGTGTCGTTGGCCAGGCAGACCCCCTGCAGTTCCACAACCTCTGTCTCCCTCTTCCCCAGGCAGACCTCTCAGGCAGACTTCCGGACAGACCTCCTGACCTCATGGCTGCCCTCCTGTTTCTCAGCTGCCCTAATTTTAAATGCTCAGCTCAGAACTTCCTGTGCAGCCAAACATCTGGCTCTTACTGTAGTGTGTTAGCGTCTGCTGTTTTTGTCAGCTCCCTAGTGTCTTTAACCCTTTTTCAGCTGCCATCTTTAGTCAGGGCAAGAGTTCCCAGCTACACAGAGGTGTCCAAGGTGGGCACCCACCCCTATAGCTCACCCAGGCCTATAGGAGCTTCCTCCCTCCCCATCCCCTCCACTTCACAGCTATGTCAGGAATCACTCTGCCTGGACGTGTTCTCATAGTCACTACACAATTTGCCCTGGGCAACAACAGCCTTGTTCCTCAGGAAGGCAGGATAACCTGCCTTTGTTATGCAAAGTGCCTCCAATGCTGTACTTTCCACTTTGTGGCCATTCCACTACCCTCTCCTGCCTTTATGCAGGATTTGGGGGGATTCCTCTATTTTCAGGGGACCCATGCTCTGTTCCCCATTATAATATGACTCTTTTCAGACTATCTGATTTTTTCCTCTTGAACACATAAATCAACTTTGTGTTTTTGTTTTTCTTGTTTTGTTTTCTCTTCACTTCACCCCTCACCCAGATTTTGCACCGCAGAGTAAACCCAAGGAACTGACCTCAAATGTACGAATCTTTGTCTCTGAGAAGCCTGGTAGAACTGGGGCCAGGGGTGGGGGCTTTTCAATTGTAATGGCTTAAAACATTTTTGCTCTGTAACACAATAACAATGATTTTTGGATCCATGTACACAATTAAATAAATGATTTTGATTAGAGAGGACTCAGATCTTCCTTGATCAAAGGCAGTCTATGAGGATTAATGAGCAGCTCTTCCTTTCTATCTCTGCTTTAAAATATATAGGAAAGTCAAGCAGGATTCCAAAAAATTGAGATTTGGAGGCAAAGTTGGAGAATCCCCTTCTCTAGAGATAAACAGCATCAAAGTGCCAGTAGTAAGCCTGAGTTTTTCACACCAGACACAAACAAACAGAAAGTCAGCAGGAGCAGATGGAGGTTTGCTTCCCACAAGGTAGGGAACAGCGTCAGGAAAGGTGCTAGTCAGAAGCACAACTGATACTGTACAAAGCATGGCAATGGAACTAAACTAGATGAAATTTGCCTTCCAATAAGGTGACTTCACTAGAGAAGAGTGTGGACTTTTTTCCATCTCTGGAGAGCCAGTCACCACTGCCTCTGGTCTAATTCTAGGCACGAAGAGACTTCTGCTCAAGAATGACTGAGCAGAAAATCAGACAAATAAACAGCAATGTGATACTTATGAAATATTTGTCAGTGATAAAAAAGTGAGCACAGTACCTAGATGGACTTAAGGAGTACTTGTAACATTACATTTTATTTAAAGAAAGCAGAGATTTTAGAAAGTATTTGTTTTATATAGCTAATTATAGAACAATCATGAAGACTCTTTCAAAGAGAATATAGTGAAGGCAATACCAGTTAACACTTTTGTACTGCAGTAACCTGTGCAATATATATATATATATATTTAACTGAATTTTTATATTTAAAATAAAGTCATGCATGCATATTTATTTAGGAAGTGAAATGGTCTTATCAGTTATTGTCATAAAATGGAGTTCTTTCTCTCTTTCTCCATGCTTCACTCCTTTCTATGTTTAAGCTGATTTTCCGGCATTTGCATCTGTATCTCTAAATAGTATT
>VMDR010020222.1:0-17707 GCA_007922815.1 Macrotus californicus
AAAGAGAGCTTATTAGCACAGCACAATGAAAATATTCATCCATTGCTTTAGATTTTCTTACATTAGTCAGCATTTTTTACAATGTATCTTTAAAATATCAATAGTTATTACTTCTCTTGAAGAAATTTTTGAAGAGAAATCCTCTTATAGTCACAGATTATTGGTTTGCTTTATATATTCCATCATGAAATACCAATATTAGAAAATTTTATTATCCTGTATAGATGAAAAACTGGATATTTGAGGGATAAAGAAATTTATCTGATGGTATGTAACTAGTAAATGGGGGAGCTAGAAGTTGAACTCAAGTCTTTTTTATCTTAAAGTTCAAGATCTTTTCGTTATGCCTTATTAGTACTTCACAAAAACTCTGTGACATAAAGAATGATGTATGTGTGCTACGAAAGTCAGAAAATGCCTAGGTGCACAAACTTGTCCTGTCCTTGACGTGCAGAAACCTCAATCATACCAACTCGTGGGAGTGTAGGGCCAGGGCTATAAACTTGGAAATTATTAGCATATAGACAGCAGTTAAAGCAATGGGAGCATATAAAGCTGCGTGGAACAATTAAGGATGAAATAAGAACAAACACCTGGGACTCTAATGTGTAAAAGAAAAAGAGACATAGAGGAACCTAGGAAAACATGACCCGAGAATTGAGAGAAAAATTAAGAGATCAGACTGCCATGGAAGCCACATGGGAAGAGAATTTCAAGAAAGGCTTGATCAACAGGGTCAATTATCAGAGAAAGGTCAAGCAAGATGAACTTCACGAGTTGACTGGATTTGGCCAAAGATCACTGATGACCTTTTCTAGAGATTTGTAGAGTGATTTGGTGGAAACCTGAATAAGAAAAAAAGGAGAGATTGCTACTGTAGAAAGTTAAGGGACTAAACTCGATGCATTCAGACAGTAGATTCAGTAGCTGAGTTAACTCACAAATTTGCTAATTTTCTTCAAGATCATGAAAAAACATTATAAGCAGAAGATATAATTTTCACAGAAAACAGAACTAGAGAAATGGCCTTAAATTATCCATAATTTAAAAGATGTTTTGATATTGTAATCACTTAAGACAAAGTGGGCAAGACTGGTATTACTAAGGTTTTACAATGATAAATCTACCTGAGTTTAAGTGGCTCAGGCAAGGCTGGACAGCTAGCACAGAGCCAATCTCAAGTCTAGCTCTGGTCTTCTAATGCAGAGTCTGGTGCCGCTCCTACTGTTAACACCCGGGCTCTCCTCTGGGTGATTTAAAATACTAACACTCCAATTAGGGAAGAGGTGAAATTTTTTTCACTCAAAGTTTTAGGACCATGTTCATCTATCCTGAAAGGGTTAGGGGGCAGAGTTCTCAAATTGAGTGTGTGTGTGAGTGTGTGTGAGCATGAAGACTGGCTACAGCAGGCTAGGTCTGGCTTGTAAGAGCATCTCTTCCCAGCTCCCCAAGTCAGCTGTGGGTGGCTTCAAGATGGTAATGAGAACTGCTGTGGTGACCATTTCGGTATTTCTTTTTTAGGGAGCTGGTTTGCAACATTGACTATTCACTAGTATACACAGGGTATACCAGAATCATCCTTGAAAGACTTTTTCAAAATATAAATACTATCTTCCAGTCCCTCAACTGGTATATGGAACCTCTAGGCTAGGGAAGTAAGTGTGCCAGGCAAAAGCACTCTGAAAAAATATCTCTGCTTCCCTCCCCACCCTAATAAAAGAACCACCAGTTTAGTTAGGAAATCCTACCTACAGGCAGGGAAATAAATTCAAAATTTAATTTTAACAAAAGATTATGTTGAATATGCTGTTCAAGAAAGACTGAAAAATAGTCATAGACAATCAAAACAGAAGCACATGTTTTCCGTTACATGCAGCATACATACCTTTCCAACATGTCCCTAGTCTCGTTGAGTAGTTTAATGGTGGTGACGTCTCTGGGACAAAGCCCACAGGCCTGAGGAACGAAGTGCCACACTTCAGGTTTCCACTCTCAGCACAGTGTTATGATGAGACTAGTTACATTAATAAACTAAAGAGTGAGGAAATCTAAAAGTCTATGTTCTATAAACAATTAGAAAATGTTACACTAAAAAAACAAGAACTGCAAAGGTTCATGTGTTTTTAAAAGATGAGACAAAGTAAAATGATAGTTTGTAAGACCTTTGTTTATCTGGGCCATCTTGAACACATTCCTAGAGTACATTTACAAAGGAAAATACAGTCTTTGAGGTTGCAGAAGCCTGTGATTATTTTTTCTTTTATCGGTAAGGCATTTTATCAGGATACGTATGTGTCCTTTTCATCAAGTCTACTCTATTCTGCGGCTCTGTGCATCCCTTCAATCTGAAGTTTCAGCTTTTACCTCAGTTCAGGTACGATTCAGTTCATCATTTGTCTCTTCATCTGTTCCTTTGAATAGTTTTATTAGTTCCACTATTGAATTTTAAAATTTGGAAAGTGTTTTATCATCCCAGAATGCTTTTTTAATCTTCTTATTGCATCTCCTTGAGATTCTAATTTGTAAGTAAGTCTTCTCTGTTTCTCTATTAATTCTGTCCCAACTGTTCTGCTTGTTCATTCTAGTCTCCACCCTACAGGGATGCTTTAAACGGGTTGCATTTTTTTTTCCCCTACTTGTGAATGCAGGGTGTCTCAGCACCCAACAGGTGTATCCTTGGGGCCTTTCGGGGAGGGGAAAACTTACAGGCAATGAAAAACCTGTCATTCTTCATTCTACTGCTGAGGTATGGCATCGGGGCCTTTCTGGTCTAAGGGTTTCCAGTTGTCAAGTGAGAGAAACTGTTCTCAACTGCAGGCACGGGAGCAGTCCACTCACACGTGAAACCACCAATCATTGTTTTAAAGTGAGGTACATAATACTGGTAACCTCTGGCATTTTTATTATTCTTAATCAATGAATAACTTGAACCACAGCACCTGGGACACACAGGTGTGCAGCAAAGCACAGTGCAGAACTGCTAGGTTAGGCCTTCTTTGTTTCTCCCCTGGACAGCAACTTCCTTCAGCCCATTTTGATAGTGCCATCGCTGACTAACTTCAGCAAAAGCAGATGTGACAGTGGTACCGGCCTGATTAAAATGTACCTTTCTTTGTCTATAAATTTAAGTTCAGATTCTTCATCTTGGCATGCAGAGCTTTTCATGATCGTGCCCTCTCTATCAGTTCCATCTTCTGATACTTGACCTCACAGAACTATGTTCTCGCCATATGAACTGAACTGTCTCCTGAGTGCCCCACGTGTGATGAACATGTTTTCTCATTTTACATCCTCATCATACAGCACAGTATCTGTCACCTAACACTCAATACAAACTTGCTGAGTATCTAAAATTATAAATGTTTCTAACTAGAAATCAGTCATATGAAATTCACTTTCTAAATTAATGAGGTTTTATTTAAATCATTGAAATACCTATCTTTTCAATCACATACCTTTTAAGAAACTCAGACATCTAAATTTCAAGAGACAGTAAAACAAATTAAATATGTCGAGTAACTGGTTTGGTTAAATGGTTATGAATTAAGTACCTGAGCTGCTAATGGAGTTTCTTCATCTGGCATCATATAATGGCATAATAAAGACTTGGATCCATCTTTATCAATCCAGCAAGATGATTTATGCTGCTCAGTGAGACTTCTGATTTCTTTTAGTTTTTGCTCCAAGTCCAAAAGGGACAAAGAATGTTTAAGAGAAACACTGGAAACAGAGAAAAGGAAATTGGGAATTAACTGAAACTGTGTGATACATCCTATACACACTCTTCTCCTAACATGTTAGTATCTGAGATCCTGTTTCATACAGTCAAACCTGAAATTGCTGACTGTGAGATCACTAGAGTATGTAAGAAATCAGCCATCAGTTAAGGGGTATTATTACAGAGCCAAGAAAAATCTTGCTGCATATTTCACAAGGAATTTCCCACTGTTAATTACAGACATTACCAATATAAGTAAGAGATAAAGGCCTCACAGGCAGGTTTTAAAGTAGGCTTTTTATCTCATGACCCAAATATTTCTGGTTTGGAAACCAATCAGTGAACAATGAAACAATAAGACTTTCCCCTTCGTATCAAAAGGTTGACACTGACGAAGAAATGGATTCCACAATGCAATATCCAGGGCCTTGTCTCTCACTAGGTTACACAGAATTTCAGAAACCACCATTTGGGAAGTTACTAGTGTTTGTTGAGCTACTAGCTTCACTGAAGAACTCGACTCTCTCTTTTGTTCATTATAATCCGGAAGTCGGAAAAGCCAAAACAAAATGTCTTACTTTCCTAAAATCTTCTGCACAGCTTGTTTGATGACAGTGATCAACTCTGTCAGGCCTATTAAAAGAAAAACAAACATAAAAACCTTGTTTAGTTTTCAAATTCCTCAATAATACAAATAAATGAATTACAATTAGTTTATAGGTCATAAATAAAGCTCTTACCATCTCCAAGGAGGTGCTGAATACTTGATAAATATTGCTGTTGGACATCTGGGGGGGCGAGGACTGTCTGTACAAAATAGAGTCAGGTTAAATGACCCAACATTATTAGTAAATAAATATTTTCAGTGTAACTTGAGCTGAGATTTTCAGGACCTGGACTAACAAACAAAATAATATTCTTTAACATAACAAACAGTCTAGTTTAAAAATGTAAAAATAATAATGCTGAAGGTTTACAATCATATGAAATATAAAGATATTTAATTTATAGAAATTGTCAGAATAAGTAATATTTAGTTCAAGTTTGAACCTCTTTAAAAAAGGGCAATATCTGTTTAAGTCTAAACTTAACAAATTTAAACTTAAACTTCAATAAGTCTGCACAGATCTGTCAAACTCACGGTGCCATTTTTGCCAACTGCGGCATTATCCAGGTAGATGTACCCGCCGATGATGTTTAACTGGACTCGCAGAAGGACAACCAGCATACAGGTACTATATACAGCCACAATACTTCTTGTGAAACCTTCGGAGAGAAGAGAAAACCACTTGGAATTGTTATTGAAACACAAATAAATGTGTAAAATCACAAATCATCCCCATGGTTATTTTTTTATAGGACGACTTAAAAATACATTTGTAACTGTTTCGAGTATAAAAATATATCAATTCAAATATTTCAAAGTCTATTTCCTTACATCTTTTTAATGTAGATTAAGTATGATCTCTTAATTAAAAAAATAACTAATATATTGAGTGAAGGGATATATACTATCAGCTTTAAAAAATTAAATAAGGCCCTGGCCGGTGTGGGCCATTTGGTTGGAGCACTGTCCTGTACATGGAAGGGTCTTGGGTTTAATTTCCTGTCGGGGCACAGGCCTGGGCTGCAGCAGGTTTGGTAGGTCCAGGTGCGTACGAGAAGCGACCAATCAACGCTTCTCTCTCATATCCACGTTTCTCTCCCTCCCTTACTTTTTAAAAATAATTTATTTTTATTTTTTTTAATTCTTGTTTATTACAATTGTCATAATTTTTCTCCTTTTGTCATCCTATGCCCAGCCCACCCCCTATTCCCACAGTCAATCCTCACACTGCTGTCCATGTCCATGGGTCATTCATACATGTTCTTTGACTACTCCCTTCCCCTTCTACCATTTCTCCCAATCCCTCCCCCTCTGGCAACTGTCAGTCTGCTCCATGTTTTCATCTCTCTCATTCTGTTTTGCTTGTTAGTTTATTTTGTTCATTAGATTCTTCTCATAAATGAGATCAGATGGTTTTTGTCTTTCACTGACTGGCTTATTTCACTTAGCACAACAGTCTCTAGTTTCATCCTTGCTGTTGCAAAGGGTAGGGCAGCGCTGCTACAAACACAGGGGTGCATAAGTTCTCTTGAATTGGTGTTTCGGGATTCTTAGGGTATATTCCCAGCAGTGGAATCACTGGGTCAAAAGGCAGTTCCATTTTCAGTTTTTTGAGGAAATTCCGTAGTTTCCCACAGCGGCTACACCAGTCTGCATTCCCACCAACAGTGGACTAGGGTTCCCTTTTCTCTGCATCCTCATCCGTACTTCTTGTTTGTTGATTTGTTAATTGATAGACATCCTGATAGGTGTGAGGTGGGATCTCATTGTGGTTTTTGTTTGCATACCTCTGATGGCTAGTGATGTTGAACATCTTTTAATGTCTATGAGCCACCTGTATGTCTCCCTTGGGGAAGTATCTATTCAGGTTCTTGCTCATTTTTTAATTGGATTGTTTGTCTTGTATGAGTTCTTTATATATTTTGGAGATTATACCCTTGTCCAATGTACCATTGGCAAATATGTTCTTGATGATGGTTTCTTTAGCTGTGTAGAAGCCTTTTAATTTGATATAGTCCCATTTGTTTTTTTTTTCCCTTTATTTCCCTTTCCGATATATAGGAGATATATCAGCAAAAATATTGCTACATGGGATATCTGAAATTGTACTGCCTATGTTTTCTGCTAGGAGTTTTATGGTATCACAATCTTAAGTTTATCCAGTTTGGGTTTATTCTGGTGTATGGTGTGAGTTGGTGGTCTAGTCTCACTTTTTTGCATGTAGTTGTCCATTTCTCCCAACACCATTTGTTGAAGAGACTGTTTTTACTCCATTTTATGCTCCTGCCCCCTTTGTCAAATATTAATTGACTGTAGAGATCTGGGTTTATTTCTGGGCTCTCTATTCTGTTCCACTGACCTATATGTCTGTTCTTATGCCTATACCAGACTGTTCTGATTACAGTGACCTTGTAGTATAGTTTGATATCAGGTATTGTGATCCCTCCAACTTTGTTCTTCTTTCTCAGGATTGCTGAGGCTATTTGGAGTTCTTTTTGGTTCCATATAAGTTTTTGAAATATGTGTTCTAGATCTGTGAAATATGCCATCGGTATTTTAATAGAAATTGCTCTAAAAATCAGTCAGCGTGTCCTAGGATGAGGATTAAAAATCAATCAATCAATAAATAAAAATAAAAAAGGAAAATAAGAAAGGACTGGGAAGCACTAAGAGTTGTAGCCTCAGAACTCTGATTTGTCCAGGGAGCTAGTTCAGAGTAAAAGAGGGTGAAGTGTGAAGAACTCCAGGCTTGAAAGGCAGGTGAAGGAGGATGAGCCCTCTAAAGGCCCGACGAAAGGGACAGAAACACAGGGAAAGGCCTGGAGATGCGGTTTCACAGTAACACAGGGCAGTGTTCGAAACGAGGAGAGAGCAAGGTGCTGACTGTTGCCGAGAGGTCTGGGAGGAGGAAAATGTCCAGTGGATTTAGCAACATGAACATTACTGCCAATGTTGCAAGACCTGCTTGGGTGGAGAGAGGAGTGGAGGCCAGACTGTAGTGTGTCCAAGGGTGAGTGGGAGTGAGGAGAAGGAAGTGAAGAAATCTTTGTTATTATGTAAGTGAGTGAGAATGTATAAAGCTGAAAGGAAATACAGGGTACTACAAAGGTTTAATTTCTTCTCAAACAGGAAGGTTTAGCCACGAAGCAGTTGGTAAAGACTAGTTGTATGGATGAGAAAATGCGGTAATAAGTGACAGTGTGAAGTTCTGAGCCAGGGGTGTATGTGTATTAATATGTGTATCTATACGCGTGCTCCAGGGAAGCTCTTTGCTTCAAACTTTTATTGCTAATCAAAGTCTGCATATAATATCAAAGCCAAGTTTCTATCTGAGTTGGAGGAAAAACTCCTTTAAAGTATAATATCGCAGACATCAGTACCTAGTACCGGCACATGCAGGACAGGTATACACGTTACCCTAACAATGACAATAATCCACCAAAATCATCGATACTCACTAAGGACTTCCTATGACCAGACACTGGTCTGCTTATTCTATGAGAATCACTTAACCCTGACAGCCCTAGGGCGTAACGAGCCATCCACACAGCAGGGCACACAGGTTCCCTTCGGAAACACTGTGAGGGCATGCTGTCACACGCATGGAAGCTTACTTATTATCTTCAGATCCTCCCATATTTCTAGCTTGTTTGAAGGCCTAAAGAAAAAAAAGAATATATGAAAATAATAATTAGATAATCTAACAAACACTTTGAACTTTACAGCTATATTTTTATTTACAGTTTATAACAGGGTAACTGTAGAAAACAAAGACCACAAAATATAGTCAAAAACCCCTATAACTTCAGGAACCAATGGTAACAACTATTTTCACTGGTACATTGGCATATGTCTTCTAGTCTTTTATCTTTCTGAGCATATATCTATATGGGTTATAAAATTATAGGAAAAACAGAAAAAAATGTTTATTTCTTTTCCTCACTCACCATTTTATACATAATGAAGTAGGTCTTCTAATCATTCAAAGCTAAATAATGAAGCTTTTTTGTTTCAAAGTATCATTACAAACATATAGATTTAAATATGTATTCATATTTGATATGTTTTAACTCATTGTAGCCATTCTTATTGATATTCAAATTGTCCATCTTTGACCAAGGTGGGGACTGTTCAGGCTTGTGCCTGATTCCTTTTGACATGAGCTCACTTGTCTCTGACAGCTTCCTTGCTTACTGACATGAAAGGGTGTTGTGTTCAACTGGTTCGTTTCTTGCTGCAGACCTGAAGTCAGCCATTTCTCCAAGAGTCTTACTTCCTGGTAGCCGGAAATCGTAGTCTGAGATGGCAACCTTTGATTAAAGATTAAAGGTATCCATTCCCACTGCGTAGCAATTCTAAGCATTTTTGGTATTCATGTATTCATATGAACATATATTCAAGGAGATAAAACATATCATAAATTCATTCCAATTTTACTTTTTACAATTTTTATTTAGTGGTTTTAGAAGGCAGAGGGAGGGAGAGCGGGAGAGAGAGAAACACTGATTTGTTTTCCAGGCATTTATCGGGACATCACTCCAACCAACTGAGCTACCTAGCCAGGGCCACTTCTGATTCTTCAGTGTGACTAAAATATCTGCTAGAGAATTAACCTGATCCTTTCAAGTGTTCGACCTCTCTTGTGATAGAAGATATTTAAGGTTTTTTGTCACTGGCCCTGGCTGGGTAGCCCATTTGGTTAAAGCATAATTCTGATATGTCAAGGTTGTAGGTTCGATCCCAGTCAGGGCATATACAAGAAGCAACCAGTGAATGCATAACTAAGTGGAACAACAAATAAATCAATATTTCTCTCTCTTTTTCTCTCTCTTCCTTCCTCTCTCTCTAAATTTAATAAATTATTTTTTTTAAGATTTGATTTATTTATTTTTAGAGAGAGGGAAAGGGAGGGAGAAGTGAGGAAGAAAAACATCCATGCGTGGTTGCCTCTTGTGTGCCCCCTGCTGGGGACCTGGCCCACAACCCAGGCACGTGCCCTGACTGGGAATCGATTCTGTGACCCTTTGGTTCACAGGCGGGCACTCAATCCACTGAGCCACACCAGCCAGGGCTAAAATCAATAAATTAAAAAAAATTTATAAAAAGATTCTTTGTCACGCACTGAAACATCGTCATTATCCGTGTTCAACAAGACTGCCAAGTCCTAGAGACAGTGGTGAGTGTCCATCTGCTATGACAGAACTGACAGAATAAGACTATCAAATCTTTTATTCATTTCTGACTAGTTGTTACCATGATTACTTTAAAGAGAAAATGAACTTGCTTGACAGGCTTATATGAGATCTTAGTTGACTGAAACTAATAGAAAAGCAATCATTAGATTGGAGTCCTTATTTAGTCACACTCTGTAAGGGTTCAAGCCCCTCTTTATGCAAATACCTCTCAAGTGGATATTCTTTTACTCCAATCTGCAAATAGCAATTTCAAATCAAAAGGAAAAATAACACTGCGATATAAACAGGAAACAGTGAATGACAACGGTTGCTCATCTTAAACTCTGAGAACTTAAGAAATTCTCCTGTCTGCGTTTGGAGTGAGAAAAGAGGAAGGATATCTTTTCTTCAAAGCTGGCCAGCATCAGCCTTCAACCTTCATCCGTCTTCTCTAGCTTGGCACACGTTCACCCCACATTTGGCCTTTCCTTTCTTTTTTTAACCACAGATCAAACATAGTATGTCTTGAATTATAACTGATTTTATTTACTTCCTCTCCTGATGGCAACATCTTAAAGGGAAAGAGGCCTTTCCTCATCTGAACCATCGCAAGGAACAGAGTCACTAAGAAGGAAGAATGCCACTCTGTTTACTGTGTCTGTTTTTATGTTGTTTTCAAAAAAGGTGCCATTTATTTTTTTATTTCTCTTGTCTCCCCAAGAAGATCAAAACTTAAGGCAATTAAAATGTATTTTTATTCTCTACTTATGTACACAGACGTGATAATTAGCATTTATTTGAGAGTAATCTGCTTTTGTTTCTTCTTCATATAATTATGTAAATGAACTCAAAAACGGAAACCTACATCTGTATGTAATAGTGAAATCATGTCAACCTCTAAGAATGATGAACTTTAGTAGAAAAGTCCCTTATCACTGGCATTACACTTTAGTCAGATAAAATCTCAAGTACACAGATCCATTGTTGCTTTGGGAGATACTCTCTCAATATAGAAAATGTTTCAAGAAATTTTCTAGCTTTCTACTGAAGTTGCCCGAGCAGTAAATTCCTATGTGCAAAATGAATGATAATACCTGTTTCACAAGGACACTGAAAATTCAGTGGGAGCAAGTGTGAAAACGAATTCATGTGAAAAGGAAATGGGAGCATGCATGGAAGGTATCTAGCACTGGGCCTGGCACAGAAAGACAGCCCGGAAATAGCACTTCCTACCCCTGGGTGCTGGGAGAGGATCACAAGGAAAGTAAACATTTCAGTAAGGCCACAATGATGAAAATTTATTAACTGAAACCATTTCCCTTCACCTTGTTCATTAAAATGAGAAGCCATTTCCTTCTGGAACCCTTTTCAAACTTACACGGCCGCACACTAACTTACAATACCTCAGCACACAATGCACGTCATACACAAGGGCCCAAGTGGGAAAGTGCTGCGTGCCCTGCAAACTGTCACAATCATCACTACTGTGTGCTCACATTACGTCTGTACTTCATTTTGTTAGTCCACGTGCCTTATTCATGTACACTGTGTGTTCACATGCTTTACCTGTTACATTAAACTCTTAAGAAGCCCGATGTTCAGAGTAACTTAGCTTCACAATATCTGGTTCAGAGACACATTCCCTAAGCACCCAATAGTCACATTTCTGAATAACGCCAAAGTGATAGCAGATCTATTTATAGGAAAACCAGAACGATATAAATATTTGTTCACCTAAATATTTGGTGCATCAAGGTAGAGCATAAAGAAATGGACAAAATAAAATATGAACTCAATGATATGGTTGGTAAGTATTTTTTCTAAATAAGCCTGCATATTACAAACTTTAACTAAAAAAAAATAAGGAAACGAAGATGTTTGGAATGCATCTCAGCTGACTGTATAAACTTTGCGTGCAGGGCACACATAAAAGACGCAGTTGCCGCGTTTACCTGTGTTTTAGCAGAGCTGTGAGGCTCTCGGAATTGAGCTGCTGCATCAAGGCCTCCTTCAGCGTCGGCAGCATGGACAGCACTGCGACACAGACAGAAAACGAGACAGGTCACGGCTGGCATGGTTCCCTCACTGGGAGGTGCACACTGTTTTAGCCCACAGGGCAGGACTGGCAACCAGCGAGGCTTGGCAGGGCAGGGCAGGGCAGGGCAGGGCTAGAGCTTTCGAATCGATAGAATATAGTAGTTATATACTGATAAGTCATTTATCTGCTACGTCGAGCGAACAAAATTTTTCGTGCACTATGACCACAGCAGCGTAAACAAGTCCACGTAGAACTGTTCCCAGGCGCTGACAGTGGGGGTCTCTGGGCTACAGATTCCAGGCAATTCTTCTTTTTTCTCCTCTTTTCTGTACTCTCTTTACAATACATGTTTACTTCTGATATAACAAAATGATTGCAAACAACATTTTTATCTTTAGCTATACTTTTTGCTTCACGTGTTATTTCTAATTTTAGAAAAACATTTATTTATTGAATACTACAGGTGACAAACATTTATTATAACCTAGGCGAAAGTGCACCAGACTAGGCATGAAGAGCTGCTGGGCTGTAGTTCTGGTTTAGCCAATGGCTACTGCCTGTAACTCCCAAGAATAACATGAAGATAAAATATGAATGGTAGTCTATAGAAAAGAGATTGCATATAATTTATAGTTGTGTTATTTATGGCTCTATGCATGGTATATGAAATGTTGGGAAAAAATGTACACATGTAAATTTAAAATGAGTTTATTACAGTAAATAAGTAATGACAAAGTAAAAAAATGTCAAGGCATCACAAATGCCACATTCTAAAAGGGAAAAGTTTAGTGTACAATTTTTACTTCTTGACTAGGCAAGACATTAATTACAAAATCCACATTATTTTTTTCTATAGGAAGTTCAGCTTTTAACCAACTCTAGACATTTATTTCAGTATTATACATACTGTGTAGCCTCAGTATATTTCCTCAAGTTGTATGATCAAATCACCTAAGCCCAGCAGGAGTGTCCAACCTTTTGGCGTCTGGGCCACATTGGAAGAAGAGTTGTCTTGGGCCACACGTTAAATACACAAACACTAATGAAAACTGAGGAGCAAAAAAAAGGTTTGAAAGTAAATTTATGATTTTGTGTTGGGCTGTATTCACAGCTGTCCTGGGCTGTGGGTTGGACACCCCTGAAGGTACTTAGACTGTTAACTAAAGTAGCAGTAGAAGGTGACTTGTATCTCTTAGGTCTACTTGGCATTTATATTTGGCCAAACATGATATGTTACTTTACCAAGAAAAAGCAAGGTTAGAGTTCTAGATTCAGCAAATGGAGTCAGCAGGGAACTGATTTAAAGATTATATGGTGTAATAACATGATGTAAGAAGAGTCTTTTCAATAATTCTCCTGGGAGGTAAGAGTTTTTACTTTCCATTTCAGCCCACTGAGCCAACAACAAAGCTGTTCTTCAGTTCTAGCCACCTGTGTGAACACTGAACAAACGTGTTTCTGTATCTGGCTGAGCACAGCACTTATGTCTTCTTTCAACCACATGGTCTCCATGACAAACATGTCAGTTCAATCACAAATTACAAGACAACCCTTCACCGGCCATGAATCTGTGTGACCCTGAGCAAGTTACTTAACCTCTCTGTGCCTCAGCACACTTCCTCTGGGAACCAATGACAGCACTGGATCTACCTTAGAGGACTGTTGTAGGATGGAGACATACAAAGCATTTAGAACAGGGCTTCTTTGCCTGCTTTATGGAAATGCTCAATAAGTGTTAGTGCTTATTGTTATCCTTATTTAGCTTCTTCTGACACATTCCAGTTTGTATCTTCTTACACGTGAGAGGCAGAGAGGGACCTGTGCCATGACTGGTGCAAAGCATGCTGAACCACAGACTTTACTCCTGAAGCCGAAGACGAAACTAGTATTTCTAGAAGTCCCAGCATACTATTTGTTCATAACACACTTATGCTCACTCAGAATTCCCAGGCCTTACTCATATATCCTGCTTCCCATATCTGCACACCTGACTTTTAATACAGACAGTTCATTTATCCTAATGGAGCACTTATATAAGACAAGACTCTTCCGCATCCTGAAACTTTGTTTGTGGTGTCAGCTATGAGTCCATGCATGGTGTCATGTGTGAATTTGATAGGCATTTCTTCTAAATCTTTAGTAAAATCATGAAGAAGATAAAGCCTAATAAGGGTCAGGGCACAGAAGCATTTTATTAGATGCTATTTTTCAAGTTGGGAATAGTTTCTTGGGCAGAACACTAGCTATATTTACCTAAAAGTACTAAGCATTCTTAGTGTATCCATTATATTTTATTCAAAATGCCAGACATTTAATCATATGATTTGTTAACACCATTATCAATGCATACCAGAAAGCTAATTTGGAAAGTTTTTCTGTGAACATACATTTTGGCTCCTAGTGATTACCATATTTTATCTTTAATTGCCTATAGTCAGCTATTTCTTCATCGAGGGCTGTGATAGTCATGGAAACATGCCACCACATCTTCTGCTGGGAGGAGCAGTTAGCTGTCATCCCCAGCTGCCACCCCTCTGGACCCAATGCTGTGTCTGCACCACTCCCAGCCAGCGTGAGTGTTCAGGGGGAGGGGGACTCGAGCCCAGTTCTGCGGGACTGCTGTACCAGGGAACGCACTGGCCTGCCTAACTGTCTCAGAATTGTGCTGTAGATGGAGACTCTTCTCACCAAATCTTTTCCTTCTCCCTTTCCCTGCATTGTACTCTAAAGGATGCCCTTGCCTACCTCTGCTCCTTGTCCTTTATTCTTCACAGGTGCTTCCCCTAATTAATGTCTCCCACATCTACTGTCATCGTAGCATCTGCTTCCCAGAGGACCCAAAATGACACAGGGGTCCAAGTGAAACTGAGATGTATTTTGAGGCTCCAGGACCTATCTTTTTCTATTTTCTGAAAATTTGAGTAAAAAGCAAAACTAGACTGGTCCTTAGTCTCTAAAAATTCATTAAAATGTCCTTGGTAGTGCCACTGCATTGAATGCTGAATATCACCTTAAAGGATTATGCCATAAAATGTAATTTACTGAGTATCATATGCCAAGCACTTAGTTTGTATCATCTCCTCACTTTCTCACAGAACATTTAGGAAGTGGGTTTGGTGATGATCATTTTATACAGGTGAGAACTGAGGTTTAGATTCCCCCAGAAACACACAGAGATTACAAGGCCGAAGTGCGGACCGAAACAGACCTGCCTCACCCTTGAGTCAAGTATCTGCTTTATAGAATGAAGTATTATTATTTTAAATATAAGAATAAGATGCCAGCTATAACTTTGGATGTGTCTCTGAACCTCCTTAATCTCAGCCTCTTGATCTGTTAAATGAAACTAACATCCTCCCACCGCTGAACAAAAGTTCAACTTCTAAAACTGAACAAAGAGAATTTACCTGTGTAAACTCATTCTAAATTAATTGTTTTTGACAAATGTTACAGAAAGCTTTAATAATAGTAATAAAACTCCAAAACCAAAACAGGTTTGACACGGATTTGAGAACTAATTCTTTAAGGAGTTATGCCAATTATAACAAACCTTTTTTTTAAATGATGTTTTAGTGGCATTCTCCTAGTAGCTTTCCAGCTCTGGAGGTTCAATTATGACAATTAACACTGCTTGAATGTACACTATTGTGCTAGACCTACAGGTCTGTAGTTGCCTACTGTCAGTTTAACAAACATGACTCTCTACCATGCCCTACAAGGCCTGACAGGACCAGGCCTACCTGCAGCCTACTTTCTATCACCCTTACACCGCTCATCTGCTCCAGCTGCATAGCCTGTGTGCTGTTTCGTACATGCGCCAAGCTTGTTCTCACCTCAGGCATGTTGGCATTTTGCATGGCTCCTTCCTTTGTAGCATTTGGTTCCTCCTCAAATGTCACCTCCTCAAAGAGGCCTGGCTTTCTGACTGCTCTCATCTTAAACAGCATCTCCTCCCCACTCTCACAGCTTTATTCTCCTCCCTGCAGCCATCACTGCCCAGAGGTATTTATTTGTTGTTTATCATGTTCTTCTCCCACCAGCACATAAACACTGAAGGTCAGGGATTTTTTTTTATTGTTCACCTCTTTCCCCAGTGCTGGGCACCCCAAGTTATTTGCTGAATGAATCAGTAAAATGAATGAATAAGCATTTATATTGTATACTGATTTATATTGACTTTTTTAATCCTCACTGGAGGATATGTTTTATTGATTTTAGAGAGGAGAAGAGAGAAAGAGAGAGAGAAGCACGATGTAGGAAAAACAATGATGGGATGCCTCCCACACGCCCCCTACAGGCACTTGAACCCACAACTCAGGCGTGTGCCCTGCCTGGAAGTTGATCCCTGCAACCTTCTGGTGTGCGGAATGACACTCCAACCAACGGAGTCAGGGCGATTTATATTGATTTTTTAAATTTACATTAAGAGACGTATTTCAGTTAAATCATGTAATAAATACTTGCTCGATTTTATCATTTTTTCCTTTTCTTCTAACATTTGTCCTGGGGGTGTGCAAATTAATACAAATCATCAGATAACTTTATACATGCACAAATATTTCTCTTTGGCTTACCTGTCATATTGCAAGTCCTCTGGTTACTTTCAAAATGATACTGTCGCCTTGCTTGGGCGATATATTCTGCAGCTTCCTTTTCTTGTATTTCTCTGATTTTCTTCTGTCCATACTTCCCCAGGACATATACTCCTAAAATTGTATATTTAAAACAAGCTAGTATATTAATCCAATAATTAGTGTATTAAAAATTCCAAACCATACATTTAACCTGCTTTATCTAAATATAAGCCTTATATTGGCAAAAAGCTAAAAATTACAACTTTAAAAACCAACATTGAAGAATTATGTAAGAATTGTGACCTACAGAGAAGGAAAGGAGATTGTCATTTTAACAGCCAAAGTAGACAGGTACAGAAGGACTAGGTCTGAAGAACAAAGGGATCAAGTCTACAAAGTCTGGCAACGCCTTTAATTGTAAACGGGAGATATTCTACACAGCCAGCAATAGCGAACTGCTTAGATAAATTAAGGTCTATCCATACAATAGAATCTGCTGTAGCTATGAAAAACTACATTACTAAATAGTTAATGGCTCAAGGAAATATACATGTTACATTATTATATGATGAAATAAGATCCTGGAAATTTTGCAATACACAGAAAAACAGGTAGGTTTTCATTTCTAACATATAATAAATAACGATCATTGTTGAATAGTGGGATAGGAGGTGATTTTTTCTTCTGTTATTTTCCTACCAATGGATGGCTAAACCTCTTTGAGCACGCATGTTGATGTCTAGCTTTCAAACCTGTCAATATGTCTTCTATTAAGTTCTTTCTTGATTTTTTATAACTTTACAGGTTATCTGCCAGTTTGATCTGTATGATATGTTTTAGCTCCTATTATTTTATATTTTAATTATTTGTATATTTGTTGCTATGTTGTGAATATTTGTGTGCCCCGAATTCATATGTTGGAATCCTAATGCCCAATGTGATGGTATTAGGAGGTGGGGTCTCTGGGAGGTGCTTAGGTCACGAGGGAGGAGCACTCATAAATGGGATTAGTGTCCTTATAAAATGGATGTCACAGGGCCCCTTCTGCAGGTGCAACTTGGAAGCAGGTCCTCACTTAACCATGCTGGCACCCTGATCCTGGACTTCCAGTCTCCAGAACTGTGAGAAATAAATTTATGTTTTTTATAAGCCATCCAGTCTGTGGTATTTTCTTATAGCAGCCTGAATGGACCAAGACACTATTTTTCATTCCCACCTGATCAAAGTCCACAAAGTGGTATAGTGTGGAAAGAGAATGTGCTTTGGGATCTAACACACCTGGGTCTGAATTCTAGCTTTCTCATCACTAACTCTGAGCCCTGGGCAAGTTTCTTAATATCTTAGGGCTCTAGCTCCCACATTCTTGAATGGGGTAACAATAACTACTCTTGTTGTCATCCCCACTGAATATAAGAGCTCAGCACAGTGCCCACTGGGCACCCAATAAGTGGTAACTATTACTGTTAAAAATCTCTCTAAATCTTCTATTTCCAATCACATTACCTTCAACACTACAGGCACTTCATAAATAACTCTTAAATAGATTAACTGAAATGTAACATGTTACAGGACCTCTCCCTTGAAGCAGAAAAAAAT
>VMDR010020223.1:0-17738 GCA_007922815.1 Macrotus californicus
GATAGACTGAAACTGCCTTCATTCTTTAACTGAAGAATTCATTGAGGGTGTTACTCTTGTATGCTCTGTAGTCCATGGCCCTGGTGATATAATACTTACCAAGAATTAGTCCTTGCTAGGTTCCTCCAGTGGGAAAGACAGACACATGTCAGTTAGAAGACAATCTGAGAGAGGCCATACAAGAGCTGTACAAAAAGCTCCGTAAGGTCTAAGGAGAGCTCGCACAGATTTCACGGAGCAGGAGCAGGTGCTGTTTGACCTTGGTCTTTCAGTGTGAAAAGAGAAGCTTTGCAGATAGCTAGAAGGAAAAACAAATGCAAAGGAATGGGGATAGAAATGGGCACAACTGGTCAAGGGACAGATATAGTCTGGACTGTGACTTATGTGTATCGTTTATTTTCTGTCCCCACTCCTCCCATGACACCTGCCCCCCAAGGCTGGCATGTGAACTCCCTGAGGACAGGGAATTTTGTTTCCTTGCTTAATGGATATATCCTAAACACTTAGAACAAAATTTAGCATGTAGTAAGTGCTCAGTAAATAGTTGTTAGAAGAGAGCATGAGTGTGTGTGTTTGTGTGTGCATGTTTGAGTTGTAATTGTGTGACTTGGGAGTCATCTCCGTGAGTTCAAGTGATTTTGGAGAGATGACATGGGACAAGCCTTGGTATTTATCCTCTTACATCCTTGAGAATACTTGGCCTGAAGGAGGATTTTATTTTAAAACTAAGAGTCACTCTGTAGACTTCATTCTGACAGTACCAAAGTCAAACCATGAAAGATATATATATACACATATATATAAAATGTCACTGAGAAGTGTCCTAAACTGAAGCCAGAAATACGTCAACTTTAGGCTTGTGTCCCTAGCACATTGGAGCAAGATAACAAATATTCAGGCTTTGTGGCATTTTAAAAAACCCATTCAAGGATATTTTGTGTAAGTACTTGGTGTTGATATCCAAGGTAAGCAACAGAAATGCCCTGTGGCCTTTCTTCAAGGTGGGGTCCCATAATGGCTAAATAAACAAAGCTTTTTTAGGTAGGTGTTATATTGCTGTGAAAGTCCACAACTTTCAGTCACGTAGTCAAAAAATCACTTTCTAAGATACAAAGGACAAGTCTCAGATTTAGAATTAGAATTAAAATTCAGATTTTAAAATACCATAAAGCATCCCTTAAAAAAACGGGACAATAAAAGGAACAGATTATGTGTGCATCTCTTATTCTCTTATATATAATTTGAAAAAGCTCATGATAGGTGATATTCTGAAATTTTCCTGTAACAAAAAACTCAAAATAGAAAAAACTATACTATTTAAAAATATTACATATCTATCCTATGCCACGTTAAGGAACTCTATACACATTCATTATTCATAAAAACCTATTAGATAAGTACTATAATCCCTATATTAGAGTTTAAAAACTGAAACTTAGGTGGTGTTAATTTTTCCATTTTCATGGAACAAACATTGAGCAGAATTGGAATACAAACTCAGGTCTGTATGATTCTAAAACTCTTGCTCTTTACACCTCATGGTAAAGAAAATTTGTTTACATACTGATTTCTTGACTGCTAACAACTGTGCTTTTAATTATTGTTATTATTTATTGTTTATAAATATTTAAAATTTATTTAATGAATATATTTAAATTCTTTATAGACTTTACAAACAAAAACTAATATTTATTTCCTAGCTTACTGAGAAGTATTTGGTGACCTTGACTAAAAATATTTTGATTGCTTATGAAATAGCAGTCCCCAGATTTTTATGGCACACATGCTTGGGCAAGAAGGCGCTATGTAAGGCACACTGTATGCTGAAACTGATGTTCATAAGGGAAAGACCCTAAAGGACTTATAACCAAGTTTGTATAATGAAGGATATGAGGTGTGCCCGGAAAAAGTCCAGCCATTGTAAACATAAGGAGCACAGTTTGCGTGACATTGATGTAACCTGACAGCCAAAGAGAGTGGAATGGAATGCACATGTTTGAACAATGAAGACTTCACTGTACTAGTCAGTTGGGGTGGTAGACATCATTGAGTGAGCATGTGTACTGTGTGGCTGTCATATTCAAAATGACTGAGTGAGTAGAGCAACAAATCTGCATCAGATTTTGCATTAAGCTTGAACATTCCTCTGTGGAAACTACTTGGATGATTCAGAAGGCTGCAGCTCTGGGCATCTGATGATTGACAGCTTCAGCACAACAACGCACCTGCTCACGCATCACATCTCGTGCAGAGCTTTTCGGCAAAATATCAAATCACATAGGTGACTCAGCTCCCCTACAGCCCAGAATTGGTTCCCTGTGACTCTTGGCTTTTCCCAAAACTAAAATCACCTTTGAAAGGGAAGAGACTATCAATGAGATTCAGGAAAATATGATGGGTTAGTTGATGGTGATTGGGAGAACTGTGTGAGGTCCCAAGGTGCCTACTTTGAAGAGGACTGAGACATCATTGTCCTATGTACAATGTTTCTTATATCTTTTATCTTCTTCAATAAATGTCTCTCTTTTTCATAGTATGTGGCTGGATACTTTCTGGACACACTTTGTATATGCTTAATACCTAGTTTCTATGTATCAATCACCTGTCAGAAAAATAATCAACCTTTATTTTTTACTGTTTTAATTAATTCCAAGTCACTGATTTGTTGGTGTTTGCCTACCTTACCATGAAAACTAACCCAGCATATTTCTTTGTTAATAGAACCATCAAATAGTGAATGGCCAATGCCAGACTATTTGGGTGCCTGTGCAGGCTTAAAGAAGAGGGACTCTTGTCTTCATCTGCCAACCAACAGTGGGACTGCACATGGATGGGTTAGCATACAGAATACGATGGGGGATCAGGACTGCACACAGAAACAGAAATTTCTGGAGAAGAGCATCACTATTATGGCATGAAGCGTGAGATCTACCCATTGACACAAAGGGACCTCCATCATGGGCTGCTCACACATCAGAAATGTAGGAGATGCTCCAGAAATAGAAGCTAACCTATTTGCTCACCACTGAATTTTCAATGTCTTAGGATGTCATGGTTGTCAATCAATTATTTGCTGAATGAATGAATAAACGATCCAGGATGCTTAGGTCATTTAGACAAATGCAGTTGTCGATAAATGATTGATTAGTTTCCTTCATGGACTGATGTAGATTCCTCACCGCTGGCATCACTACAGTTTGTTTAAGGTGGTAGGCTATATGCCTGTTAGAAGAACTGGGAACACTCAGAATGTGTGGATTTTAAATATGTCTCTCTGAACCTGATTCTAGAACTTCTAGTTATCCTTTCTCATGGCTGCAAAATCCAATGTCTAGTCCTCAATTAAATCAGTCTGGGGGGAAGAAAACGGGACCTAACTGTCCCAGAGGCCCGCTAAAGATCCATGTCTCTTCCACAGAAAGGATTCTAAAATCTCTTTGGTAAGGTAGATCAACTGAATTTATAAATGCTAATGTTCATTGATTCATTTAGTATTTTTCAAGAACAGCATGCCATTCTGTGCCTAGCTAGGGGGAACAGAAAAGAACGACATGTAGTCATCACTCTACAGGAGCTCATACTCCAGTAAGGAGAGAACAGACAGGTGGGCAAATATATTTATTGCAATCTGGCCTGGGTCTGTCATAGTCAAAGCATGTGTTAATAGGAATCAGAAGGTAGAGATGGTGGAAAAGGGCAGAATATATGAGAAAACGTGAAACAGGACTGCTAGTTGGGGGAACTGAATGGTATGTGTGGGTACTAAAGATAATACCCATCAAGAAGATAAAGTTAGAAAATTAGTCAAGCCACGTATTATTTGGAATCTTGTGAGAGACTAAGGAACAGAGACTTTTTCCATAACAGTTTTGAAGCATCATGTAGGTTTTTAAACAGGGAATGGCATGACCTATCAGATTTATCATTTAAAAGGATGATCTTATAGATAAAGCTCAAAGCAGATACTAGTTGGGAAGGTGTTGCAGTAATCCTGGAAAGAGATAATAGTGACAAAAACTAGGCCATCTATGGCCTGATAAAGAGGAAACCAATTCAAGAATGGTAAAGGAAATAAAATGTTCTGGGCTCGGTAACTACTGGACAGTTATTCATTTGTTTATGACACTTGAAGTTTTGGCAGACCACTGGCTGATGAGGCAGATTTCCCACAGTGGTGAAAGGGCCCTGCTTTGTAGTGGTGATTAGGTATGGGAAGCAAGAACAACTCTGCAGTATCCAGCTTGGTTTACTCTGTGGATTTTGGGTTATTTATGTGCGTGTGTGTGTGTGTGTGTGTGTGTGTGTGTGTGTGTCTGTGTTTCTCACTGCCTAGCATAGTACTGGGCACTGAAGTATAATAATAAACATTTTTAAGCAAGTATCTAAAAATAATAGCTCTCACATTTAAAGTGCCTACAAGGGTGTTTATTCATGTCATTTCATTTCATTACCATTTTGCAGACTGAGTCGTTCAAAGACATGTATCTACCAAGACATGGAGCTGGGATACAAACCCACATCCACCAGGCCTCCACGCCCACACTACTACCATTATGATGAATGAAAGGAATGGATAAAGGAATGGTGAATCTAGTGGTGGGAGAAACATTAGGGCTGGAACTGTCAGAAAGTTCATTCTTATGAATAATGTCCAATATATTTGGTAACTTTAGCTATGATTTATTGTCTGTTTCACAACTAAATGAATGGAGGAGTGGGAAAAAAAGCGGCTTATTGTTTAAATCCAAGTAATAAAAAGCACTGATGATGCCCTGCCTTGGGGAAACAGGACTGACTGGTGAGGCACCTGTCATTCTAGCTAACCTACATGTTTAGTGCTGACATCTAAACACATTTTGTCTTGTCTTCTTCCCTGAAAGAGTAAGTCTCCTGCATCATGGCCTTTCCTATTTGGGGAGTCTGTTATTAAGACAGAGATATGTATCAGATATAACATTATTTGCCTAATAACATTGAGCGAGCTGATGATGGTGCTTTGTGGGTAACAAACAATAGCTGATGAGTCTTGTTCTCTTCTGTGTTTCTTGTTCTTGGCCAGTTTGACTTTCTAGACTAAATGGCTTTGGGTCCTCTTCAGTTTGGCCATGAAAGCTTGAGATTGACATTAGTGTTTCTTTCTTACTTTTGTCCCGTTTTCTCTCTGTTCCACTTAACATTTTAATACCAGCTTTGTTTGCCAACAAACTGCAGAAGACAAGGAGGGGCGACTTAACGGTCACTCTGTATTCTTCACTCTGGTGAGACTGTTCTATGCCTACTTCTCCTAGGGAGCTTTGAAAACAAAAATCCATTTTGAGGATGTTTATTAGATTTGCTGTGATTAGCCTTGGGTATCCTTACTAGTTTAAAGTTTCCTTCTTTAAAAAAAAAAAAGAGCGAGAGAGAATGAAAAGAGACAGAAGTCTTTAGTTTAAGTAATTAGATTAAGTGTTGTATTTTTTCAGATTTTGGTAAGCTGTCGTATAGTCAGAGAAGTAAGACTATTACTAAGAAGAGGTGCTTGAAAAGTCAGTAAACAGTATGTTGTGCTTAAGATACAAAAACACAGTTGGCTCTCTCTTCATTTTAGTTTTATTTCAAATGTTTTTGAAAGAAATGTGAATTCACACCACCCTAGTTTCTTTCCCATCAGTTGTCACGGGGTTTTTTTGTTGTTGTTATTTGCTATTTTCTAAATGATAACAAAGCTTTGCAATATACATACCTATATTTTTTCCTGGACGTTTGGCCATTTCTTGGAAACTGGTTAAAGTTTATCATTTGGCTTTTATTAGTGTTTTTAAAAGAGACAGTAATTGCATTGTTTTGAATTTTTATACAAGATATATTTAAAGAGTGATCTTTAATAATTTGACAACTGAAACACTAAAGGAAATAGTTCACATATTTAAATTAAATATTTTAGTAAGCATTCTCTTGTTTAATTTAGTTTTAATTGCATTATTAATTGTCATGAACAGGATATTCCTAGGGAAAAAGCTGAGCAGATCATCTAATTGCAGTTTTTACTGCTTTGAATGATAAAGTGCCTTTGATTTGGTGCTGAGCCAGGAGGGCTTGATTGATAATATCTGTCTCGGATGTCACCCTGGGGGAAAGAATAAAACCTCAGCAGACTTGGTGCATTGCAGCTGTCTCCGCTGCTCCAATTTCTCTGCCCCATTGACGTCATTGGGAGGTTTCAAACCAGTCCAGAGTGTCTAGTAAACCTGCACATAAATAAAATGAAGAAACAGAAAAACACTGATTCATAACCCAGCCCTCACTCCAAAGAGATAGCTGTTACATTTTCTCAGATAATGGGCAGATGTTTTTCCTTCCCTGCACTTAAAAAAAATTATTAAAATGTCATCAGCTATCCAGAAATGTGGGAAAGCCTCCGATGAGGAATGTGAATTGCGTAAACTCTTCTAAAATCAGATTATAGCACAATGAGCCACATTGGTCCAGGGTTCTCAGATAGCATAACATGCATCCAGCTTGTCTGTGAGATCAGGAATAGCTGAAGCAGAAAGTGGGACGGGAAACAGTGCTCCCTGGAACAGCACCGCTCTAACCGCCCGGCTAGTTCCGGGGACCGTTTCTTCCTCTTTCCTCTTCCTAGGCAGCCTTTGTGCTAAGTTCTAAATGAGGGGCGCCCACAGAAAATGATGTGAGCAGAGTAGAGTGACTGTTTTCCGACGAAGATGACAAACTCTCAAGGTTGTATTTTTTCTTTTGAAAATGAATTTAGCAAAGAGAAAATACACAAGAGGAAGAAGAGGAGAAAAAATACCTTTAGCAATGTGTTTTTTAAGCTGCTTTTCAACTTAATTAAATATATGATCAATTCTAAATATCAAAATAATTTACCAATGGGGATCTTTTCTAAGTGCTGTCACATAGCAATTTAGCGACTTGGCTGAGCACTGATGTGAAAATACGTCCACGAATAACACCTTATCTCCTGGGCACTGGCGCTCCTGGCAGAAGGACAACGCTCTTCTCTTCCCCTCTTGTTCCTGCCCCTTCCTCGTTCTCCACCAGGCACAGCACAAAAGCACTCAGAATTACCAAGTAGCTTTCATTTTGTATTCATCCAGCAAGCTCCATGGCATATAATTCAAACGTTATTGAATCTTTATAACACTTTAAAGTTTACAAAGCATTATCATTTTCATTTTCCCATTTAAACCCAACAGACACCCCGTGAGGTAGATAGTACAATTATTGCTATTTTATAGATGAGGAAACTGAGCTTTGGGCAGGCTAAAAGGAAAAGTACAAACGTTGCCTCGGGTACTCATCTTGTAAAAGGCAGAGCTCATATTCAAGCCCACGTTTTTGGAGCCCTACCCCCATCCTCTATGTTCCTCATCATATGTCCAACAAGGTAGATAGTTTTCAATCCCATCACTTAGCTTTTAGAACCACTTCAACTTAGCAGGTAGGCAGTGACCACTGACTACATGTGGTAGGTGGTTTAGGGTAAGAGTGAAGTAAGACACGGTTGTTGGTCTTAGGAAGCTTTGAATACCGGGGATAAGACATGGATCCGCATATAACTATATTACAATACAAGGCAGAGTAAGATCAGTGCATAAGCCAAGTGATGGCATTTGATCAGTACATCTTGAATAAAGTAGCATTCACATCAATATTGAAGGACTGTTGATATTTCAACAGGTAAAGATGGTCAGTGTGGCCATTTGTGGGCCAAGAGACCGGCATGAGCAGAGTCAAATAAGTAAGGTAGCCTGTGGGGTGACAGGGCTGATACAAAAGATTTTATTTTGAAACGGAAGGCTGGGATGAAACGGAAGGTGAAATGTCAGTTAGGGCCATTAGTGGCAGATTTTAAGTGCCAGGATAAGGAGTTGCAATAATAAGTCATTTAAAAAGTGCTTTAAACTAGGGAGTAAAACCATTAAGTCTGTACTTTAGTAAAATCGATTAAGCAGCCATGTGTAAGGTGCATGAGAGGAAAGAAAATCTGTCTCACGATGCTAGTTAGCCAACTCCACCACCTAGAGGGGGAGGTTTGAGAAATAGGATAGATAATGCAGGTCTATAGGGATTCATTCATTTGCTTAAAGGTACTATTGAGCACCTACTGTCTTTCAGGCACTATTCTAGGCGCAAAAATGTGACAATTATAGACTAATAAACTCCCCGCCTTCACAGGGGTGCAGAATAGGGTCGATCGGAGCAGCAGCGTGCTGTTCTCTCACTTTCGGCTGCATCAGCTGTCTGTATGAAGGCTTTTGTTTTCATACTTTTGTACAATGTAATGTTTCATCAGCCTTGGATTAAAACATGTTGTCTTGTGCCACCTCGATATGTCACTCTACCACACATGCTCTGAGAGGATGGTGCTACCCTTCAGATGAGCACATGCTGTCTACCACACTGCTCTGTACATGCTCCAGGGGTGGCTCTGTCCTTCTGAGTCATTGCTCTACTGCACATGCTCTAAACATGGCTTCTTAGTTGACAGGACTAACACCATCTTAGTTCAGTCCTGCTTCCTACAATATGCCTTTCGTTCCATAAAGGAGAAAATGGAAATGAGAGGACAAATTCACCGAATGCTGTGGTGCTAGAAATAACAGCACTTAGTGACAGGTGGTTCTGAACGGAAGAAGAGTGAGCTCTGAACTTGGGACAGTATCTGCTTGAAAGAACATGCCTCAGAGCCTGTTAGCGGCAAGTGTACTGACTCTACAAAGCTGGTGTCTCGAGCACTGTAATAACACTTCACATGGGTGTGTTATAGCTCCAGGATGGTTGGGCGACATGCTTGACAAAGCACCAAGTGCTACATAAATACTATCATTGTTAGTTATAAATTGTTATTTTGTATTTATATTTTAACAAAATATGAATATTTCAGAGTGTTTAATCTGGTAGTTTCCCATTTTACTTATCAATGTAAAGCAGACTCAGAGCGTGTTTCTGTTCATTACAATTTTTCAAATCTCTCAGGGTTATTTCAAAGGACTGTTGCTTAGAATTTACCTTGCTATATAATCTTTTTATCTTATTGTTGCTGTGGTTTCTGCCTATATGCAAATGCAATATACATTATGAAAATTGATATTGTGTATTGTGTGAAGCAACTAAAACTAGTGTGCAGGGTGCCAGCACCTCAAGGAAAAGGGATTCAATTTTGCCTTATGTATTGATAGAGTTTATGAACTATATCATTTTAAGCATTTACTAGTTTAAACATCTAACTATCTTCTCCTTTTACATGAGTGATTTATTACATAGAGCATACTGTTTTTTTCTTCTATATTATTAACAAGTCTCAGAACTTACTTTCAGTGTTGATCGGTGGGTCATAAGATTTTTTTTCCATGTGTAGTTAAAAATTAGCAGACATTAAGAATCTTACCTCACATTCAAGCAAATGTAAGCCTCCTGATTAGATTATTATCCAGTCAATAGAAATCCAGAGGATACTGGTAATGACTCTCTTTATGCATCTGCCTTTTGTCAAGTTAGAATGAGAATACACAAGAGAGCTGAAGTGGAGAATTGAGAACATTACCTGGATAATTATCTTTGAAGAGTTGTGCTACTAAGAATAAGATGACAATAAAATGACCTTCTTACATTGATAATTACCACCACCCAACAAATTGCAGATTTACTGAAAAGGGCTAATTTAGCAAATACTTACTGATGTGTACGTGCCAGGTGTGGTGTCTAAAATGGCTGTCTCTCTCTCTCTCTACCTACCTACCTACCTACCTATTAAAACTTTTATTTTGTGATTCTTGCCAGTCAATTGAATGAAGATGAGACAGATAAGTGACTAACTTGATCAGGAACCTGTTTTTGTCTATAAAATTTCAGTTTTTAAAAAAATGATTTCATGATCGTGAATCTCCACTGTCTTGTTGCTTAGAATTTAGGCTCAGCTGAAGTGACTGAATTTCCTGACAAGCCTTTCCAAATTCTGCCCACCGCCCCTATCCCCCACCCCGAGCATCCTATCCTAAATGCTCTCCTTGCCATCATATTGTACTTAACAGTCTATTTCTCTCCGTTCTAATCCATGAAACCCTTCAGGAACATGACTGTTTCCTTCATGTTTGTGCCCACAACATTTAGGAGAGCCTTTGACACGTATTAGGTGCTCAGGAAATGCAGAAAATGTCAGTTAAACTTTCTTTTGATGCTGGAGATGTGGATGTTATGACTTTGGGGGAAAGTTTTATTTTTCTAAGAAAGAGTTCTTTTATGTTTTATGTCTAATAGGAAGGCTGTATCCCTCATCATCTTTAGAATAATGGTCTGAGTGTTGAAGTTCATGGGATAATAATTATAATAATAATAATATGATAGCAGTAGTGCCTACAGTTTATTGAGCACTTAGTGTTTGCTATGTCTATGCTAAGCATTTAACATATAATATCTCAGTCAATATAGGTAAATTTTATCATTATTATTATTATTTTACAGATGGGAAAGCAAATTGTTTAAGTGACTTACCCAAAGTTACATTGACACGTACAGTTGGTAAAGTGAAGGCTAACCTGTCTTTCTGTCTCTAATGACTACTTTGAACAATTATGGGAAATTGACAAGTCAGCATCTAAAAACCCATTTTAAAAGACAGGGCTTGTATTTGTGCACAGTGCCAGGGTATAGCAGTCCCATGTTAATGAGGTGACTGTGGCACAAAGCTGTGAGGGCAGGAAGACACATGATTTCATTATCATAGTATGGAGAGAGGAGTCAGAGGTTCCCACAAAAAAGGAATTTCAAGTTATTTGTCTAGTTTTCTGGCATCTGAATATATTTTGAAACATAATTTTTTAATTCAGCTTTGTTTTAGTTCATTGATTATGAATAATATGCTTTAGGAATCAATCACTGTATAGGAGGCCAAAAGACCTGGATTCAAGTCTCAACTTTGTATTTCACTAAGCTGTATGATCCTGCATAATTCTTTAAATATCCTAAGCCTACTCCTTAGTTGTCAAATAAATGTACTTGCTGGAGTGACATCTTATCCCTCTGATAAGGAAGGTATGGGAGGTTCACCACATCCCATACCTTTCTATTCCTGTGCTGTGCTTGATTTGCTTCTGAGCAACTTCTAAAGCCTAATATCAACTTAATGTGCTGAGAAAAACCTATGTGGTTACTGTAGGTGGATATTATCATTTCAGACCTTGGTAATGATAACCTCAACTGGCTTCTTCATAGTTTGGGATTCAAAAGTGTGGGGCACAACAGTTTTTGAAATATTAACAATTCCCCACACTTGGTCTTTTAACCTTTAGAAACATTGATCAAGTTACCTTTAAATTGATTCTGGCTGACAGAGGAAAACCATTAGAGTGGAGGTTATTATCTATAACAAATGCTTATATGGAACAATGAGCAAAGTAAAAGGGAGACCTTGAGTGCTATGAATTTCAGCATCTAGCTGGCTCTCACCATGGAAAGATGCTGCAGTCATCACAGTGACAGAGTCCTTGAGCTGATAGGAAACGGGAAGCTATCTAGCCCACCTTTCTGCCTGGAGCCATGCCACATCTGAGCTATAAAAAGAGGTTAGAAATCTTTTTTTTGTTTGTTTTTAAAGGGAGATTCCACAACTTCCCCTGGTATTTTATTCCAGTAACTGACAATCTCATCGTCAGCAAATGATTTCTCAGAGCTCACTTAAGTCCCTAGGGCTGCAGTTTGAATTCATTTTCTTCTGTCCTTAGAGGTAAAAAACAAACAACTCCTCATGTACATGAAGACTGTTATCAAGATGTTCTTCAGCTCTCATCCCTAAGCTGAATTCCATGAACCTTTCTTAATAATTTCTTTTTATCTAACCCTTTAATCACCAATTTCTTTTGGACATATGAACTTCCCTAGGTCTTCATCTTCACAGCTGTGAGACTCAGGATAATATATAACAGCATATTTAGCTATTACACTCTGTGAATTGCTTAGTTGAGTGTCAAACATGAACATGATAACTTGGGTTCTGTTTCTATTTAAGTAAATATACAATGAAAACTTTTAACATTAGAAATGCAAAGCATTGTATTAATAGTGAGAGAGATTACAAGAGTGCACATTGCCTTAAAAATCCTGAGTTTACAAAAATCATAAGCTAAAAACTAATAAATTAAGGGAGATTGCTTTTTAAAAAAACGCCATATCCGCTTTCCTTTACATCTCTAGTCCCATACAAAGCAGAAGTTTGAGGTAGCAAGACCTCAAGAAGTTTGGATTTTGCTCAAAGGTTGGTCGTGAGGATTAAATGAGATTATATCTGTGAAAATATTTGGTAAACTATTGAACTCCACATGACTGTGAGTCATCACTATTAATTTTTAAAGAATCATTATTAGTAGTAATTTTTGAAAACAATTAAAACTCTGATTTCTACTCGTCTTTCCAAGAACATTTCTGTAATCCATTTGTTACATGTCTTGTACAAGATTGTCTAAAGATGACTTTTCTAAAATGAATAATCAATGGTATAAAGTTTACCGTTTTGAGTTTAATGTTTAGTTTCTTCGGGTGAGCAATCTGAGAATGACAAATGAACTCAAATGTGACTAAGGTGACTTCCTGGAACCAATCAAAAGTCACCCTGGTACCAGGAGAACAAAGCTACAATGAAAAATTTATATTTTTTCCAGGGCTTCTTTGACCTTGTGTACACTTCCCTATGTGGGAGAGAAAATCAGTGATATCTTTGACTGACAAAAGCGCCCAAAGGTTTAAATAACATTGCTTTATTTATTAACAACATGACTAAATGGAGTCTTTTAAGTACTTGACCTTCTTCGGTGGGGAACATTGCCAAAAGTCCAAAGGAGTAATATAGGGACATTTTTTATGGCAGGAACTTAAAAAGGAGTGTTTGTAAATAATAGTTTTATTTTTCAAAAGAACACCCTCTCTGTCTTTGTACCTGACTTGCAAATATTTGACTCAGGGAGCATGAACTTAGCCTCAAAGTAGTTCAGGTTAAGATCTTAGCTCTGTCATACAAGCAGATCCTTGGGAAAAGTATGTAGCCTCTCCAACCTCAGTTTTCTTCTGTAAAATCAGAAATATATTACCTAGTTCCTAAGACTCCGTGCACTATTGGGTTCTTAGTAACTTTATTACCTCCCCTTTAAGCTGTTCTCCTTCTCTCTTGTCTGTTTTGTTAGTAAGAATTGGCTAGTTAATATGATTTACAAAAGTACTATGTTTCGTGGACTTAAGAGACTTTTGTAAGAAGTGGTTGAAACTTCCGGATAAAAAATTTTAATAAATTACTTTCCAAGAGTGATATTGATTGCTTGGTAATGACACAAAGCTATAAAGCTCTGAGAATGTGCTCCTTTTTGAAAAACTAAGCTAAAAAAGGAAAAAAAATGTAGCTTTAAAAGTGAAAATTGATTACAGCCTGCCAAGGCCAAATAGTATGGGGAAGTATTCTGGACCAGAAATCAGGAATCCTTGGTTTGGAGTCGGCTCTACCACAAATTAGATAACCTTGAGGAAGTCACGTTGTTTCTCTGAACCTTAATTGCTTCATGCTTGACATAGAAAATGCTGTCCAGGGCCTTCCTGTATCAACAGTCTACCGTGCTGAGATCCAGACCTTGTTACTCTCTCAAAGAGATACTGCTTGGAGCCCTGAAGGACTGAGGTCCAATCTTGTTTTGCCATCAAAACTTCAGACATGGAAGACTTCTGCAGGTGGCATGGCCCTTACTTAGGCCAGCACATCACCGTAGGGAAAGTATCAGGTGCTCCAGTGTGAACACAAGGAGATTCTGGAGACACTCTGCCCTGTCATATTTCATTTTTAGGTAAAGATCCTAACATGCTAATTGGTAAGAAAGTTTGTCTCTAAATAGAAAAGTAGAAATAGCAACAAACAAAAAACACTAAGCAGGAGTGCAGAGTAAAGAAAAAAACAAAAATGGAATAAAAACCAAAGATATCTGAAATCATGCAAATAATATACTTTGCCAAGTCAAATTTCAGAGATTGAAATCTGGGTCGGTTGGTGTTGCTGCCGTCACTTGATGAATTTAGCAAATAGGAATATCATTCTTGGTAATTTAATTTCTGTGGAGCTGGAAGCATCTAGATTTGTGGCTCTCCCACTTAAGTCCTAAATTAGATCTCTTGATTTGAATAAAAAAATATATTTTATAAGTTTGAATTTTTTTCTTCATGTCTTCACTTGAAAAGGGACCATGTCCAATTGTATGCTTGGCCAAGACCATTTTCTTGGCTATAACAGTTGATAAATCAACTCACTCCATCCAAGCAAAAAAGCAAAAGATCTTATAGATGCTAATATCTCACAGTAAACAGCAATCCTTCTTACTGTTAGAGAGAGTAAAATAAAACCAGCCAGATGCACATCATTCTTATTGCTTTTTTAAGTATAGTGTTCAGGAGTGATGTTTCTCAGAGTCAAAATTAAATTGAAATACTCTACAGCTATGTCACCTAAACTACAGTGAAGAATCACTTTTGGCCTTTTTCTATGTGTTGATGAGGGAGAATACAAAACCCAGAATATTGCTTTCCTCAAAATCTCCTACCTCGCTCATACTTGGAATTCATATTTTGTATAAATTCATTTTTTTCTCTCAAAACATCTAAATACAAAATGAACTAATTTAACACTTAAGGGTAAGGCAAACAAGAGATACATAGACAAAATTTAGAACCCCTAAAAGTTGGGATTTACCCTGAAAGCATTTAAAATGTACCAGCATTTCATTTGAAAAAGGAAAGGAAGACCCTACTACTATATATTTCTGTTCAAAATGTGTTGCTGTTTGACTGGGATAGGAAGGAACAGGTTTCTTTTGAGTTGGCAAGTTAGTGTGCTTGAATGGAATAAAGAGAGAGGGCCAAGGAAATCACACCGCTTTTAGTATTTTCTCTGCAAAGAGCTTTTTTGGATCAAGTCCATGACTGCTACAAATAAGTGCTCAGGTGCAAAAAGAATGTGAGTGTCTTTGTGTTAATACACTATTAATGTCACTAATGCTAATTTGAAGTTAGAGTCTCAAGAGCAAACCAAGTGGCTAATCTTCTGCTGTGAGCCCCAGATCCCCTTTTTAGTGAGTCCAGGATATAGAAGTTTTTTATTAAACCTGATCTAAAAATCTACTCTTCTGAGTGATTGCAAAATAGTCGGTGTTAGAGTTCTACATCTTACCTTTGTACTCACTCATCATACACATAGCTATTTTTAAAATACGGATTTCTGGTTATAAAAGAAGTATATGCCTGCCATGGAAAGTTTATAAAAATCACAAAAATATTTTTAAACCCCTGTATATTTGGTAAAACACTAAGAAGCCACAGTTATGTTAGATAAAGCAAAAAGAGGCAGGTTGTAAGGTTAATGTAGTGTCTTAGAGACGCTGCAATAGGAACACAGGTTTTTCCAGTATTTCAAAGACCATTTGGACTTGCTGTGGCCTTCCTCTGCTTCTCTCTGCACTTCTGCTGTGTTCCTAAGTCTTTTGGTAATCCCATCTTTTCTGGCATATGTGACAGAAAGCATGGCCACAGAGCTCCCAGGTTTTAGAATTTATGCCTCAGCTGTACAGATTGCTTACTTATCACATTCCCACTCCATTCCATCCCTGGACTCTTTAGAAAGAGGCTCATGGGCCCCTTACATAGCTCATCCCTGCCCCAGGCCAGGATGGAAAAGTGTGATGACTGAACGTAGCTGCTTCCACTGCACCCAAACGGACAGGGGTGGTGGTGACGGGCGGGCAGATTTCCTCCGAAAAGGGCCCTGAGCAAACATTTCAGTAAATCTTCTTGATAAACCTATAATTCCTCTACCCAGAGATAATTACTGATAAAACTTTTATATATTTTCTTCCAATTTTCCCTTAAGCTTCTGTATGTTTTTAATGTTGTTAAGATCATTCCCTTTATTAGATTTTCCATCTTGCTTTCTCTAAACACTATTTCATCATTAGCACTCACTTGAAGTTTTTTACCAGTAACTACAAAATAACAACCACAATAGGTAGCATGTATCAAGTGCTATAATACTGTTATGATCTTTACATAATCTTACTCTTACAGTAGAATAATATTTATCAATCTCTTTACAATTTGCTACCAGTTACCACATACTTGCATAAATTTTCCATTAGATTACAACTACTGTGAAACATGGAATTATTAATTATTTTTATTGTTACTTATTATTAAACTATTATGAAAAAAGAAAACAGAAAAGACATACAACTAGTAATTGGTTCTTTCTGGTTGGATTTTCGGTCCTATTCCTTTTTGTCCATACTCTGTTGCCTTCCTTGGTATTTTTGTGCGTTCAGATGGACTGACTCTGCCCAGTTGTCCTTCAAGGCAGTTGTTCACACGGTAATACCTGTCCTCCTGCTGGGGAAGGTGTGGAATTGAGCTGAGGCAACAGGCCAGGAATGAGGAGTTTGTAAACTTTTCCAGGACACTGCTGGGGTGGTAGTAGTATGGCTTCCAAATGGTCAGGCACAATCTCACTTTTTCCCCAGAATCTGCTGCTCCTCACCATGGCCTGCACCACCAGGCACCCTCACACCTGGGTATTTTCAGCTCAGAGGCATCTTGTGGTTTCTCCTTCCAATCCAGTTTCCTTCAAAGAAACTCATAATCTACCCGACAGGAAGGAAAGCCAACCGTGGGGTAGGTTAGTGATCTCCCAGGGGGTTTGTCTTCCACACTTTAGCAACAGGAGGCTGTGTGGCCTGGAGTGATGCGGCTCAGCTCCGGACTCCAGCATCTTGGGAGACACAGTGGAATGACCAGGGGAGGGGAGTGTTCTGGTGACCCTGAAAAGAAAGGCGGGTGCAGTAGCAAGTATAGAAGACTTGGGCATTCTAGGTGTATCAAGCATTCTATAATACTTTACTATCTTAAAAAAATATTTTAGTTAGGATAATCATAGATGATACTGAGATGTGGATCACTTATTACAATGACCTTCATTCATTTTGCCAACAGTTGGCTTGGGTCAGAAATAAGCTTGCCAGGAATCTGTCACAGGTGAAGAGACTGTTAAGTGACAGAGCTAGGATCTGACTCAGGTAGTCCCAAGAGTGGCTTGAGTCTACACAGGTAACCAATGTCCCATGGGGCTGAAAGTACAGAAATCATACAATCACATGTGAAATTTCAGAAACTTGTAAGGTCCTCCAGCTCAGGGTCTGGTTTCATTTGTCTTTGAATTCCTAGTTTGTGAGTTTAGAACACATAATTTAAGTGGAAGATGAGTTATAGGGTAAACAAGCAAGATTCTGCATTATAACAAGGCTTAAGATGCACTGATTGTAACTCTGCTTACCCCGGTGGCCTTTAGTGCTTTCCTCTTTGTCTTCCTCAGGCAAAACATCCAAGGCTGAGTCCACTTTGGGTGGATGATTACCCTGGCTTGTACTGAAAAGAAAATCCTACATTTTTTCTCCAGTCACAAGCTTTGCTGGAAATAGTAATGGAACTACGTAAATAAACACCACTTATCAGGCAAAAATTTACAAATTCTCAATTCACAATGAAATAAACAGAGGGTTAAAAGAGTTTTCATTTTTGTTTTTAGAGTAACTTGTTTATGATCATAGTTTTTGGTTTTTGTTATCTGTTAAATTTTTAGCCTTTGAGTACCATCATTTATTGTTAATAATATGCAGATTTATAATGCCATTGTTGTAATGTTCATTGATTAAAACTCAGTA
>VMDR010020224.1:0-17707 GCA_007922815.1 Macrotus californicus
TACAAGTGATGTACTTGTACACCTGGAAAAATATATCACGTACAAGTGATGTACTTGTACACCTGGAAAAATATATCACTTACAAGTGATGTACTTGTACACCTGGAAAAATATATTACTTACAAGTGATGTACTTGTACACCTGGAAAAATATATTATTTACAAGTGATGTACTTGTACACCTGGAAAACCTAAAACAATCACCTAAACTATTCTAAGAAATGAGTAAGGTAGCTTAGATATAAAACCAACAGTGCAATGCATACAAACAACCAACCATCTGAAGAGATAACAAAAGAAATCGATCCACAGTTACTGGCAACAAAAAGACAAGATACCCATATACACAAGGTCAATATGAAACGAGAGAGAGGAATAAGGATAAACTACAAAAGCTACATCTTCAGTGTAAACTAGGAAATGGAAAAATGCACAAATTTAAATCACTTTTTAAAATATGTGAGTCAAATTTGATTTGTAAATGTGATTAAACACTTCCCCAAATGGCAAAATTAGTACTAGCACCATAAAATACACTAAATAGAGCAGGAGAAAATGGAGACTGTTAAGGGCCCCACCCAGAGCGGGAAGTGCTCTGAGCAACCTGAAAGCTACAGAATGGAATGAGGTAACAACTGCCAGCTGATGACAAGGGCAAAGCCAAATGGCCCATATGTTGAGCCACCAAGGGGTCACAGAAAAAACGGAGTGCTGAGGGGCCTCATCCCAAGAGGGAGCTGCTGAGAGCAAGAGGCAGATTAATTACAAGGGCAGGAATGCTGGGGGACGCAGAAACGAGGACTGAAAAGCGGGAAGAAAGAAGCGGGGGTGCATTTAGATAAGGTCTGCAAAATACAAACTCTAAAGGTAGAAGCATCACCTACTCAAGGTACAAACTCCAAGTGCATCAAAGATCCAAGCAAAGGCTGTGAGGAAGTCAGGAAAACAGAGGTATAGAAGTGGAAGCCTTCCTAAACCAGACTAAGCTTTGAGAAGTGAAGGAAGAAACCTCTTGAAAAGCTACAAGACCCCATTTCCACATTCAAAAACCTCTTGCTATTTCTCTACTAAAATCAATCCCATTCAAACACAAGTAACTTTAAAGGCATCCCATCTGACTGAACACAGAGAAACCATAAGGAAAAGGATGAAAATGGGCAATACAACTTTCCAGTTAATAATGAAAATTCACCAAAGAAATGTAGCCACAAAGCAGGAGAAAATATCATGTAGGGAAAAAAAAACTAAATAAACTAAAAGACCTAAGGGCACAATCACAATACTAAAAACCTACAAAACATGAACAGAGTACCAAGTGGCCCAGATAACAACGGGTGATAACCAGACAGCGAGGGAATATGAAACAAAACTGACAGAGCTCAGCAAAGAAAGGGAAATACGAAGTCATTTAAGAAAAGAAAGACTGAAATATTTATACAAGGAACAAAAAAGGGATAACAGACATCAGAGAAATAATTGTAAGAAACACAAAACAAGAAAGTGAGGAAAATTCAGCAAGGCAGTTGGAGCAGGGGAGGCCATTAGGAATTAAAAATTTATGAAACATATCAACCACATGAAATGTGAGGATCTTGTACGAATCCTGATTTGAACAAACTGTAAAAAGACACTTTAGGAATAATAAGGAAAAACTGAACTATGTCTGAATATTAAGTTACTGGTACTTATTAATGTGTACTAACTAGTATTAATTTTGCTGGATGTGATGACACTGTGGTTTCAAATTTTTTTAATCCTGGTCTATCAGAGACACATACTCACGTACTTAAGGATAAAATGATATGCAAGAGCTGTAATACACTCTAAAAACGTAAGAGGGAAAGAGGGAATCAATGAAAAACAAGTAGCACAATACTGATAATAATTTAAGCTGGGTAATGGATATTTGGTAATTCATACTTACATAAATATGTTTAAAATTTTCCATAATAAATGGTTTAATAAAATAAAATTCATATAGAAGATAAACAAGCAAGAACAATCAGGAAAGTTCAGAAAATGATGACAATACCAATCAGGCATTAAAACATTCTAAAGTACCCGACCTAAATGGTGTGGAACTGAAACATGAAAAGATAAAGAGGCCAAAGAAACAGAGCAAAAAGTTCAGAAATAGACCCCAATATTTATGATAAATTTAGAATGTGATCAAGTCAGAATCCCAAATCAGTGGAGTAAAGAAAACTGTAATGCATGGTTTGGGGACAACTAGGTAGCCATCTGGATAAACAAAAATTAGATCCATACTTCGCATATCAGGATAAACTCCAAGTGGATCAACGATCCAAGTATATTAAATTAGATATACTTAGATATCAGCAATCCTATTTCTAGGAATTTAAGATATACCTGCCACTATGGACTGAATAGTGTCCTCCCCAAAATTCAAATGCTGACACTCTAACCCCCAAAGTGATGGGACGTGGAGACAGGGCCTCTGAGAGAGATTACACTCAGATGAGGTCATGAGGGCAGGGCCCTCGTAAGAACAGGCACCAGACAGCTTGCTCTCGGTCCCCACGCCACGTGAAGACGCAGGCAAAGGAGAGCTCTCATCAGAACCTGACCGTGCTGGCACCCTGGTCTCAGCCTTCGACCCTTCAGAATTGTGGGAAAAAACCCACAAACTTCTGTTGTTTAAATCATCCCGTCTGTGGTATTCTGTTATGAAAGCCTAAGCTGAGACCTGCCAAGATACAAAACACCAATTATTCACTGTATACTGTTTGCTGTAGTGAGTCTTGGAAACGTGTAAGTACCCAGCAACTGGTTTACACAATGAAGCACAATGCAGCGATATAGATAGATAGATAGATAGATAGATAGATAGATAGATAGATAGATAGATAAATGCCCTGGCCAGGTGGCTCAGTTGGTTGGAGCATCGTCCACACCAAAAGGTTGTGGTGCAGTTCCCAGTCAGGGCACATACCTAGGTTGCAGGTTCAATCCCCAGGTCAGAGTGTGTGTGAGAGACATCCAATCGATGGTGCTCTCTCACATCAATGTCTCCCTCTCTGTCCCCCACCCCTCCCCTCTCCCTAAAATCAATAAAGACATATCCTCAGATGAGGAAAAAGGAAGGAAAGGAGACAGGAAGGAAGGAAGATGAGAAAGATGTGCCTACTGCTATATTAAAATGAAGAGACCTTCAGGACAGTTATGAGAAAAGAAATACAACTTGCTTTCATACTTCCCTCTTATATCAGAATGGGGAGGGTTAAGTATGTGCACTGTCTGTGTGTATGCATTGTATGTATTTGCTTATATTTCAAAGAAAAACAACTTTGAAAGGATTAAACAAGAAACAGAAATTACCTATGGTGCACTGGGTAAACAGGATGGAAGGAACCAGACACAAGGAAAAGGTAGAGGGAACGTATACCTTTAATATATACCTATGTTTCCCAATTGTTATTTTGAAAATGTTCAAGCCCACAGAAAAATTAACGAAACAGACCCTTTACCTAGGTTCAACAATTGTTACCATTTTGCCATGTTTGTTTTATCTCTCTCTTCCTCAAATATACACAATATACAAGGTTTTTTTTTTGTTTTGGCTTCCCTCGCCCCTTACAGAACTGTTTCTAATATTAAGTTCACACATGAAGACCTTGCATCCCTAAATACCTCAGCATGTATGTCCTAATAAGAACGACTTCTTTATTTCTGACCGGTGTGGCTCAGGTGGTTGAGCACCATCCCACAAAGCAAAAGGTCTCCAGTTCCATTTCCAGTCAAGGAACATGCCTGGGTTGTGGGTTCCGCCCCCGCTAGGGTGCACACAAGAGGCAACCCATCCATGTTCCTCTCTCACATCGATGTTTCTCTCCCTCTCCTCCCTTCCTTCCCCTCTCTCTAAAAAATAAAATCTTTTTTTAAAAAAAGAACAATTTCTTTAATACCTACTAGCTACTATCATAACTAAGGAAACAATACTTTCCCAAAATCAGTTTTACTATCTCACAAGGCCCATCATTAATGAGTTAAGTAAGTCTGACATGTATTCATAATATATGAGTCATATTTTTATATCTAAGTATTTTTAGGTCTTTTTAAAAATTGCACTTTGGCAGCTTTAGCAATTCCAACATGATGAGGTGGACCCACCTTCAACAGCCAAGTAAACTGCATTGTCCAAGAAGCGCAATTCATGAGCCATCAAAGCCCAGGTACAATTTTTCTTGGCTCCAGAAGCGAATTCCAAGCAGCAATTTTACCTTTGCTGCTATTTTACCTACTGTTTGATCTTCCTGACTCTGATGTTGCTTTTGTTTCTAGTTTGTGCATAACCAACAAGTTGTTTCCCCACTGCTGACAGCAAGGGTTAGAAAGCTGGTTTAGTGGTGTGGCCATCAAATGATCTCTATCAGACCCATGAGTACTCTTCACTGAGTGAGGGGCTACGAAGAGTGTGATTTGCTGGTCATCTTTTTTGGTCTGTTTGCCTATTCTAATAATTTCTAAGTCAATTAAAAATATATTTCATGCCTACTGGATAGAGAAACAGCCCCCTGAGATGTAAGTCAGTAAATGTTTATGTTCCATATCAACTTCTGACCTATGATTCAAGCTGTAACACTGAAACTACAAACCCGATGCGTCCATAACCAAGACAAAGTCCTCACCATTCACTGTGGGAGCCCAAAGTAGTTTCCTTTCTCCAGAGTGGGTTTTTAAAATTCCATTAAAATTTCAAAAGGATCTCTTCTCTGACTGGTTTATAGAGAGTAAATAAGGGTCTGCTTGAATCTAATAGTCCCAGAATCACCAGAAAATACACAATCTGAACTTCTAATACTTTAAATATGCTAGCCTAAAAAATCTTTCCCACAGAAACCACTCTCTTAGAAGCATTTTCACTTAAGAATATAAGTTATTGTGATCAAAGTGAATCCCTGGACAAAAAAGATATGTTTGATAATCCGGGTACTATGAAAAAGTATGCTCTTCTCTGATTATGTCAGTCTGGGGTATAATACCAGCATACATTTTACTTTTACAAAACTTGGGTTTCTCTTCTCATGAAAAGACTAATTAATGTGAACTTCCTAAATGATCCTCACATAGTATCTTCTAGTATCCAGGTCACATTAAAATTTTCTTAACAGCCCCGACCCTGCGGGAAAGTTGCACCAGAAGTCACAGCAAGTCTCTGACAACCTCCATAACTAGACGAATCTGTATTTTACCACTGCCCTTCCCAAGCTAGACGTATATGCTCCAATGTAGACCAAGGCTAAGCCACAAATTAAACACTGTACATCCTTTCTGGAGCCTGGTAATTAATTTAGAGTATTTTATATTAAAATACATATGGGTAAATAAAAGAGAACTGAATGTAAATTTTGCACAAATTGTTTAAATAAAACATGAGACTTACAAAACATGCAGCAGGTAAAACCTAAAGATAAAAGCAGTCACTCATCTCCACTGCTGAGGCAGTGAGTAAGAAAGGTTTTCACGAGTAAGCTTGGGAATCTCACTAAGAATAAAAAAAGTGGAGATCTAAGTTACGTAGTATTTATTTCTAAGAGACCCACCTGTAACCTTGCAATCTCTTCACCAAACTTCTTTTGCTGTTTTGCCAGGACAGACTGATGATATTCTGCGTAGGCCTGCATGACACAGTGCTTGGCAGCCAAGATTGGGAACACCTCCTGGAAATAAAAATACTGACCAGGGGGGAGTCCAATGACACAAACCACCACAGACAACACGGGATGCAGGAAGGAAAAGGAAAAAAAGACAGAAGTTAGAATTACCCCATTAATGGTTTAGAGATAGGTTAGTGATTAAGTGTAAACAGAGAAGACCACATGATTTTGCACAGGTTGAATTCAATAATTTAAATTTTTTTCTTCCAATTAAAGGGTTTTTTTTTAACTTTTAAGTGAAGTCAATTAAAATGTCTGCAGTTCTCTTTAATTGAGCCATGAAGTCAACGTTTTGTTTACAAAGAAGGAAGGAAAGCATGCATCAGAAAGAGAAGGAGAGAGGACACTGAGGAATACCAAGCACGCGACTTAGCAGCTTTCTCAGGAGCCCTTACTCAGATCAGCCCTTGGCGTTAACTGGAGCCATTACTCACACACTAATGAGACTGCTCTAGAGCTGACTGTTTCATCATGTTTAAAAGACAAAAGACGGCAAAGTAAGTCCCACTTACATTCACATCCTGACACTTTTTTAATAAAGATGATTTTTAGCCACATAAAAATTTAGTATCGTGTAAAAACTAACACTTCAGTATCATATTCTCAAAAGCACATAGCAAACAGACAAATGCACCAAAATTAATAACTAATATCATTCAGAGTTATTTTGCCCTAATCTGTTTTGATAAAAATTCCAGTCAAAATAAATGTTAAAAGATCCAAAAACATGAACCAGGAAAGCAGTTATATGGGTAGAGGCTCTTCCAAAATGTCAAATCCTAACCTAGAACCTCATTGTTTTTAGGAAGTGCATTTCATATAAAATCCAAGAAATACACCATAAAATCACTGCCAGACAAAAAAAGAGAGAGAATCAAACACTAAATTACTACCTGTGTGCTTTCATGTCTCCCAGTGAATAATATCCTAGCTTCCTGGATCACTACTTGCAGAAATTTCAGTTTTATAACGAAAACATGAACATATCTTATGAGCTTTCTTAGCAAAAACGAAAGACACCCAAATCTCAAACTGCACTCACGCAAGGTCTCAAGTCAAGACTGGAGCAACACGGTGCTTACACAGGAGATTTTCGAGGAACGCTGCACAGGCAGTTTCTAAGTCTCTGTAGGTGACACTCTTCTCTCCAGGACAAGACTGACTAATGGCCCGACAGTACCTAACGCTGCACCATGCAGCTGACCGTGCAGCTGACCGTGAAGTCTTTCAGATGAAAGGGCCGACAGGAAATCCCTAGTCTCTTTCTAAGGAGTAACAACACTGATACACCCAAGAGTTCCGGGCAAATTTCAACTAACCTCTAGGTGTACTTTAAATCTCCCGGCGTCTTCGCCTTGTACAGTTTCTGACTAAACTAAAGTGTTCTGTTGGTGCACTAACATGCTTTTTTACTCCACCACAAAATTGTCTGCAATTTCACAATTTAAAAAGGAATTCCTGAATGACTTAACAAATGCAACTACAAAAGATCGTGTGACAAATACCATATGCTATCATGCAGATGAAACTAATTCCTCGAACATTTCTGAAAGAGCAGCTGAACCATACTGCATTCCATTCAATCACTAAGCTTCCCTTTCTAACCATTCTAAATGTACTTATTAGTCTAATCATTTGCTTTGTCATTTATAAATCATCATCACTGAGCAGTCATTTCAAATGCCACTTCAGAAAAGTTTACATTAAAATAATTGATACTTCCTGTGATGTGTTAAAGACGGTTGTTTCCTTAGCTGTCCAATAGCAGCCCAATTTTCTATCCCTGTTGACAAAATTTAATTCTAATCAAAGTATTGGATGAATTTGTTAAGTTTCCTTTTCCTTTTTCTTTAAGTCTGTTCTGGCGCTTTAAGACCCATCTTTAAGAAAACAGGACAATAATTAAAAGTGTGAATGATCAACATGCTCAAGTATTCATGCTTGCACCAAATCACCAATGATTCAGAACTGCACAGTGCCTTGCCTTGATAAAGTCACTAGAGACAAATACTCAAGAATTTCCAGAAAGAGATTTAGCTTGGAAAAACAGGTTTAGTGAAGAGCAGAGGCAAAGGCATCCCCTAAATATAAAATAAACGTTCATGCATCTTAAATTCAAAAAAAATAATTTCTACAAATATATTCTTTGAATGCCTCTCCTAAAATTTCAAAAATCTTTATGAAACATAATTTTCAACTTGCTTCTTGTACACAAAAATATCCAAATATTTCCACATGCAAAATAAGTGTATATGAAAATAATAACTGACCTTGGGGAAAATATCCTTATACTGACACTGCTTGAAAGCATCACCAAAATAATCTGCAGCCTGATTAGCCAATTTAGCTATGATGGCATCTTTCATTTTGTCTGAAATAAAACAGTAAATTGACCATTATAATTAAAATAAATATTATTAATCTGATATACCATGATTGTACATCTGTCTTTAAAAAATCCTTATCAATGAAATCAGTTCATCTGCATAAAACTTAGTTATTTCTCAGGCAACTACAGTCAGAAAATAGTTTAATGTTGCCAGAAGCTAGGGAAAAAAGGGAGCAGAGAGTAACTGCCAACAGGTGTGAGGTTTCTTTCTAGGATAATGATAATGTTCTAAAATAAGATAGCACTAATGGTTAAAAAGCTCTGGATATCTTATAACAATGAAGTGTATACTATAAAGGGTGAATTTTATTGTACAGGCATTCTATCTCAATATAAGAATTACTATGAAAGAAAAAAATTATTCCAGTTCACATTGCTCCCACACGATGACGCTCCCTTATTTCCAATCTCTCTGCACTTCCATATTCAGCCCACATTCCCATCTGTCACACGAACTTACACACCTTGTAAGAACTGGCCTTACTCCTCATTCACAGAACCCGAGACTGCCTAGATGGCTCAATCTCGTCAGTTAGGTCTGGATGGAATGAGAGCTCCTCAAAGATACTCGGCCTGACTAGTGAACCTTAAATCAGCATGACCCCCCATATCCTTATCCCACAGCCAGACCAGACCACCAGCCATTATCACATAAACCATCTTATTTTCTTTACAGAAATAATCGCTCTCTAAAATTACCTTAGCTGCTTAATTTCTTGCGTACCGCCTCCCCCACACTAAAACACAAGCTTCCAGAAATAGGAACACTTGTTTGTCTCCTAATTCTATTTATCTAGAGCCTAGAATAGTGACTAGGGCACAGAAAGGACCCAATAAATATTTGCTAACTAAATGCAGTTTTGACATATTACAAACCTATGTAAATATTATTCGAGTTCAGTGTTTTAAGAAACAGCTAAGTATCCATTTTATAAAAGACTTCAAATACAGCTTACATTCCTAAATGTGCATTTATACCACCTTAAGTTCAGAAAAGGAAAGCTGAAAATTTTCAATAATGCATGTGGCAAGTTCAAAGAGAAAAGCTCTACAGCGAACATGTTATATCCTAATCACCTTCTAATTTTAAAAACCTATCACTTCTTTTCCATGCAACAAAATGGAGGACAAAGTGAAATTACCTCTCGTGGCCTTTAAAAAAAACACTTCCTGGGCCTGCGCCAGCATAACCAGGCTGAGGGTCCCCACAGTGTCTGGAGATATGTCCACGGTCGGCTCTCGACTTAAGGCAGATAGAACCGTCTCTTTAATATGTAAAAAGGCACCACTAGCAAACTAGGAGGAAAAAAAAGAATTTCTTTAAAACTTAAAGGAACTCAGCAAGACTTAATTTCCTACTGTTACACAATCATTCCAACTGTTAACTCGGTTGAACAGTTACTATATTTAAATTTTTATATTGTGCAAAGGCAGATCTAAAACATCTGACCTACAGACAATAGGGGTATTTTTCTAAAACACTACAGAGTAATGAGAAATTTAACAAAGATTAAAAGTCAGTTGCAACAAAAAAGGATATTAACGAGCCAAACTGAGAAAGCTTATTTTTAGATATACTTCCTCAAAACTAACGTAAGGATAGAGGCAGGGATAAAATATTAAATGTTTTTAGTACTAAAATGATCTTGGTTTGGTTTCAGACAAATTCGTCTCTCAAATAATTAAATATACCATACTAGGGGAAACCTCAAACACCATGGTACAGATACCTAGTTCTCTAAGAACAGCATTACCATCCACCGCTAATGATCTCTATTTGACTTTCAGAGCTCCTTGGTGAAGCGTTACCCATCAGATTTGTCTTCCCAATTATAGTTTTCTAAGATTAGCATTAAAATAACTTGGCTTTTGTAAAACAAATGACACTAGGAAAAAGAAAGCAGTCTGTCTGGGATTAAAAGGCATTGTGGGTTATACAGGTAAGCTACACAGTTAACACAGAGTTAACTGTTTAAAATGAACATGTGATGCCCTGGCTGGTGTGGCTCAGTTGGTTGGAGGATCGTCCCTTAAGACAAAAAGTTGCAGGTTCACTCCCCACTCAGGGCACATATCTAGGTTGTTGGTTCAATCCCCGGTTAGGGTGCATACAGAGGAAACCAATCCATGTTTCTCTCTCCCTCTCTTATTCCCTCCCTCTACCTCTCCCTTATTCTCTCTCTAAAAGCAATGAAAAAATATCCTCAGATGAGGATAAAAATAAAATTATAAAGTGGACATAACATTTTCTGCAGTTGTGAAGTATCATAAAACTAGAGTATCTGCAGGGAGTGATCGGCTGACCCTGCTTAGTAAACTAACAGAAACACAGGCTATAACAATGAACAGCAAGGGATCCAGCCTCTCAATCACAGATGTGAAACTGAAGGCCTACAGAGGTTCAAGGAACTTACACAGGCGCACGTGGCTCCTTGGCAGCAAACAGCCTAGACAAGCATCTATGTCTTGTAATACCACCAAGTTCTCTTTCTATCACAGTAGATAACCTGGTGTGAATCAGAGACGACTCGCAGAATGGAATGTGTCCTCGATAATTCAGAATGCCCTCTAAGATCTCACATGCCAATTAACAATTACAGTTGACAGAAAACTAAGTAAAAGTTTCCTTCATCACATTTTAAAATATGTGCTCTTTGTGGTCTCAAAAAGAAAAGGCAGATATGCATCATGTTTGTCATCTGACTGTATAGCAAGCAACTATACACAGTCCATTGTTTGCTCAGAGTATGTTTTCCTCTCACTCTCCTGAAACGGAATTCCTCACCCCTCCCCTAAAGCTCAACACTGGGAAAAATCAGACTCCTCCTCTGAGACAATCAGATCCCAGAGCCAGTGGAGACAATGGAAGGTCCATTTGGAACTCCATTAAATTTGGAACCAGGGCACCTGGAACCCCAATGGACCACTTTATTAACACTCCTGCCTTTAGTCTCCTTGTCTCTGAAACGAGAATGACATCATACAACACGCATCACAAGGCTTATCTGAGAGTCAAATAATGCATACCAAAGAACTCTGTAAATTATAAGGCAACATAAAATATAAAAACATGATTACAGACGTTACTTAACAATACTCACTCACCGTTCTTTAAATTGAAACAAAAAATGAAAGCTGAATAAGTAATAAACTGCCACAAAAATCATATGTCATATTAGGAAATGACAGTATAACATTACATATCTGACCACATTTAAATATGGCCTCTCCACAAGTGTCAAAGTTGAACTTCTCTTGCCAAGAGGTCTTAATTTTTATGAAACTGGTGAAATTTTACATGTGTCTCACTATAAGAGAAAACAAGTTTGAAAATAATGTACAAATTTTTCAAATGAAGTCATTCATTTGAAAGGGATTTACCAAAGATTTCATCTCATATTCTTCATAATTTCTCCCAACATCTACGGAGCCCTTCTATGTGCCAGGCACTGTGCTAGGTGCTGGGTACACAATGGAGAGGAAAAACTGCCGGTTTACAGGTAATTGGTTTATCTAAGGGTCTTAAAAATATAAATCAACTCATTAAAAAGTGTGTTACTTTTCAAGGAAATATCTGTGTGTAGAGAAACATCTATAAACCTAAACGCAAATTATTTTCAATTCAATCCAACTTAGCGTCGATCATCAGGGAGTAGCCACTGTTCTGCATACCTGGTAATGCTTAGCAGCGGTTTTCAATCCTTCATCATTATCCAAGTTCTGTTCTGCTGCAATCTGGCTAGCTAAGGCTGCACAATTGAACAGCACACAGCTCTTTTCATATCCTAAGCTTGCAAGAGCTGTAAAAAATTGAGAAGAAAAAATTTATCAGATTATTTTTTCTAAAAAAATTAATGCTTCAAATAGAAATACTATAACCTCTATCCCACTGCCTCTCACAAAAACAAGTTTCCAGACCCGTTCTCTCACCCTAACATGCTCGTGTATTTCTAGCTGCTCTGTCAGGCATCACTGCCATAGCTGTGGTCCCACCATCTAAAATTCGTCAGATTAATATATTGTTCTTTCCTTCCCTTTACATCCACACCGTTATTAGTCAGGTTCAAAATGAAAAGTCATCCTCACATCATTTCTCACTTCAATTCAAATAAATTATCTCTATTTTTCCATCACTTCCCTCAAAATTATATCCTGCCACCACCTTGAAACCAATCCCTCACTACCACAGTCCTAGCCCATGCCAGAACATCCAAGACGGCCTCACTCCCTTATGCCTACATGTCTCTCAGAAGCTAGCAAATTATTTGTTTATTTGCTTAAAGTTCAACTCTGGTCAAGAATCTACATACCTCACATCTATTTAGAGAGCCACTATCTAAAAAAAAAATAAGTGTTAGCAAGCATGTGGAGAAATAGGAATCACTGTACAATGCTGGTGGGTGAGCTGCTGTGGAAAATAGTATAGCAACAGTTCCTCAAAAAATTAGAAATAAAATTACCATGTGATCCAATAATTCAACTTCTAGGAATCTACCTAAATGAACTGAAAGCACGGTCTCAAAGCAATATTTGTACACCCTTGTTAACTGCAGTATCAATCACAATATCAAAAGACAGAAGGAACCCAAGTGATACAGACACACAATGGAATATTAGTGAGTATTAAAAGGGAAGGAAACCCTGTCATGTGCTACCAAAAGGATGGATGAACCTTGAAGACACTATGTTAAGTGAAATAAGACACATACTATATGATTCCATTCGTAGTAGGTGCCTAAAGTAGCCAAATTCATAAAAAACAGAACCAGACTGGTGATGACCAGGAACTGGGGGAGGGAAAAGAAGAGTTGGTATTAAGGAGCACAGAGGTTTGGTATCGCCAGATCAAAAGTTCTGGAGACCCGCTTCACAACAATGTGAACATACTTAGCACTACTGAACTTAAAATTGGTTAAGACAGTAGATTTCATGGGGTTTTTTTACCATAATAAAAAAAGAAAAATTCAATCCCGGTGATATTTCAAGGAATGTGCCAGGCACTGAGCACCAGGCAAAATAATGAGAAGCCTCCTTACAAAAAAAACACTGAACAAACCATGGAGAAGAACGAGAACACCATAGCTGTCTGCACCACAGAGAAGTGCCAACTTTCATCTACCCTCCGACCCAGTGCTGCCCTCCTCGCCCTCGAGTGAAGCAGTCTGCACATCAGCTACTCTAACCTACTTTCTGAACACATGAAAAACCCAAAACAACCAGGATGTGAGGAAAGCTTGCAAGAAAATAAAGATCAAGGTAAACCAAAAAATTGTGCCCAGTATAAACAAAGATGAGTCCAATAACAACATACACTTCAAAGATCCTAATTAGCATCCTTAAAGAGAGTCAAAGATGGTACATCCATACAACAAGAACAGGATGTTACTTAAAAAGGAAAATCCATAAATAAGAAAAAACTACAGGAAATTAAAAACCTGACTGCTAAAAGTTCTTCAAAAGAAATGTTAGAAAATAATATCTAGGTAGTCCACAAAGTCAAAGAAATGAAAAATGTAAGAGTTATGAGTAGCTCAGAACAGCCAAGAGCCAACGAAGCATTCCAAAGAAAAGATGAATTATCAAAGAAAAGCAAGGAAATTTTCCAGGGCTAAAGAAGTTATATATGAGTCTTCAAACTAAAAGGGGCAACAATAAATGCCATATATAAGGAACAAAATGACAGTTATTAGATCTTTTGAGATTTCTAAACACACAGGATAAAGAAAAAATTGTAAAAATCTTCCCAAGAAAATAGAAACAGGTCATATATAGAAGAACAAGAATCAGACTTTCCATCAGTAACACTAGACAGTAAAAGGCAAGGAAACAATGACTTCAAATTCTGAAGAGACACAACTCTAATTTGACAACTACGTATTAAGGCCAGTATGTCTGAAAAAAGAGAGCAGGGGAAAAACGGCAGTCAATCGTGTCAAGGAGGTGGAGGGGAGACAACTGGTGCTGTCAAGCTTCCAGCTTTTACTGAGTGAGATGGGAAGCCGACAGAGTCTTGAACAGAGATCGCTCAGCCCACGGGTGGACCACAGAGCGCCAGGAAGCAGCACTGGGGACAGCAGGGACGAAGCTGCTGCATTCAGGTGCGGGGGGCGGACGGTGGCCCCAGCTGGAAAGGCAGGAGTAGATGTACTGAGAGGGATCTTCTGACTGTCTCTCAGAAAGTCACCCGAGAACGTATTTTCTCAGGTACAAGATACAGATCTATTATTATATTCCCGCAGACACGATCAACCCAGGCTGCAGTCTGGTTTTATTTTGGTATTTCTCATGTACAAAGGACTTTGTGGAAACTTTTTCATATAAGTAAACCCTACCTTTTTTCTTTTATGATCTCTTCTTCTGTCAGATCTAAACTTCAATTAGGTTTCTTAAAAAAATAAATATTCACCCTGGCCTGGAAGCTCAGCTGTTTAGAGCATCATCCTGAAATCCCAAGGTTGCGCGTTCGATTTCCAGACAGGGCATATACAAGTAGCAACCAATTAATGCATCAGTAAGCGGGACAACAAACCGCTGTCTCTCTCCCTCTCCCTCCCTCTTCCTCTCTCCCCCTCCCTTCCTCATTTCCTCTCTCTCAAATCAAAATTTTTTTTTAAATAAAATACTCAATTCTCCTTTCAAAGAACTTTTTTCTTAATATTTAACTCCTCCCTATTGTTACCTGAGCTCTTCTTTTTCACAGTCAGCTTTTCAAAATGAAAGTAGCTTGATTATATAGTTTTTCCAAAATTTAAATAATTGTTTAAAAAAACTACAAAAGAAAATTAAAATCACCCAACGTGCTACACCTCCCAGAGTTGCTCACTGTTAATAACAACGCAGCAGCTCTGGCCTGTAACAGGTCTTTCATGCAAGATTCCACGGAGACAGCTTTAAATGTCAAATATGTATTTACATTATCATTCTTAGTATTCTAAAATTACACAATATTCTAATGAATGAGTAGCTCATGCCTTATTTAAGCAAGACATCACTAAAGGACATTTAACTCCCAGTATTGGCTATTAGAAATGTGCTGGTAAACTACGTCCTGCTTTAGTGAAGCTTTCTTGTTACCTCTTTCAGGAGCTTCATCTTTAACCTTTAATCTCACGTGAGTGTCGTTTAGTTCTCCTGCCACCGCTCCTCCTTCTCAGCCTACAAATTTGCTTGTCACAACAGCACTAAAAATCCTTTTCTTGACCTTGCCTTGCTCTCATCATAATGTGCCCTTTACCCCCAAATCTTTAAGTTTTCCAAAATAAACAACCCACATTTGCTGTTTCCATTTTGTTACTTCTGGTCCACTCCTTAATCTGATGCAATCTGGCTTCTTCGCAGGCCCCCAGTGAAACTTCTTTCACTGCCAAATCCAGTGACTTTTGCTACCTTACAGGACTTGACCTCTGCCCTAATGACTCTGTCAATAACATTCCAACCTGGATGAATGTCAGAGTCACTTGGAGATATTTTCAAAGATACTAATACCAGTGCATCATCCTGAAGTTTCTCCCTATCACATCTGTAAATTTACCTTCAAGAAACATCTGTATCTTTAACATTTCCCCAGGCAATTCTACTGTGCAGCTAGGCTCAGGCACCGCGGGACTACGTGGTCTTTGAAACTCTTCTGGAATTCCATTCCACGTCTCTATTTTCCCTGGCTCCTCAGAGATTTGAAAGCTTTTTCTCCACCTCACTCCCGGAATCTCTTCCACTATCTCCCCTGAATGTTGTATTCCTTAGCTCTGGCTTTCACACATTTCCCAATCTATACCCTACCAGAAGACATAAATCTATGATCATTTAATGATAACTGTTCTCAAATCTATGTCTCTACCTCTTTTGAGCTTTAAACTCATTATTTCCAAATTCCAAAGAAAAATTTCTACCCAGATGTAACACAGAAAACTCAAACTTAACCTGTCTCCTGAAAGGAATAGGTCAAACCACGTTACAAACCTCGGAGTCCCCCCTCAACTCTTCTCTTCCCTCTGACTGACAGGAGACCCAATCAGTTTCACCCCTGCAATGTCTCTCAAACCCACCCCTGCCCCTCTGACCCACATATGCTCCGTGTCTACTTTCATCCATTAACTCTCCCAAGTCTCCTAACTGGTCTGTTTCTCCCTAGTCTCTGGAGTTAGGCTCTCTGGATTCATAGCTGGCCTCATCAAATCCCTTCCATAGGACCTTAGAAAGCCACTTAATCTTTCTAAATCAGTTTGCTCAGCTGTTGATAACAGTGCCTTTCTTCATGGGGCTATTGTGGAATTCAGTGAGACAGTATGGGTAAAGCCCCTTCTCCAGCACCTGGATGGAATATGCACTCAGTAAATGTTAGCTATTAACATGTATGAGGGAAGAGGGCGAAAGTCACGAACATACTATTTACAACTCCTCACAATCTACTTTCCACTGTCCTCACCCTCCATAATCACCAGTTCAACCTATGGTTTCAAGCCTTAACAATAATTAATGTTATATATTAACATGAACTACATATAATTTACACTGAATAATGTTGTTATGTAACAGTATGTAGTATATATTCTGTAACCCATATATGGAGCACATGTAACAAATATGGTTACATATAATATTATTGCTATTATCCATTGCAGCTAGTATTTACCAAGCACTGTTCTAAGGACTGTATATGTATTCACTCACTCAATACACACAGTAACCCAAAAAGATAAACAGTACCTCACTTCACAGTACTGCTCTCCACTTCACACAGATGAGAACATAAGGCACAGAGAGGTTACGTGCCGAGCTAGTGGCTAAAAAAAGCCTCACCCTTTTGACCTTGGGTTATGATGTTCTACCTGTAACGTTACTTTCTACCGGGAAAAACCAAAGGCTTCCTTCAAGGGCTAACTCAAATGCTGCTTCCTTCCTACCACCCATGCTCCCCTCGGTCCGTCCAGACACCGGTCCACTTCCTTCCCAACCAGCCTAAATAACACTCTTACTCACTTTTACAACTAGGACAGTGCCTGGCAAGGCATAGGCTCTCTACAAATATCTGGAAATGGCATTAAAGTTGAAGTTAAAAAGAAAAGAAAATGTAAAAAACTTTATTACTTAAAAAGAGTCATTACGAGAGCAAGTTTAAAAAAACCTAACTAAAATAAAGTGCTTAGACCAAGTTTCCTATCATTTTACTAAAAATTTACATACCCAACTTTACAGATCCTCCAAAAAGGGAGCCTTTATCAAAAGCATCCTTCCAGGTAAATGTCAAGCAGATCTTGATAGAGAAAAAAAAACAAATCATGTTACCTTCTTCGATCTCATTAAATATTAAGTCTCTTTCAAAGAAAAATTCATAATGCAAAAAAAGACAAAAGCTTCAACCTATCTAAAACATTCTCTTCTCTAACCAACCAATCCAATTCCTTTTCCTTTTCTTGGCCACACATTTTCTTTCTTTTTTTTTTTAAGTAAAATACTGGCAGTAAGTTATTGCAAATGGTCACTCTGCTTCACTAATTGTACATATTTTGTCTTCTTTAGAAAACATGATCTTATTCATCTTTATACACACACTGAATTGAACAGAATAGGAACTTAACTGTCAAATAAGCCAAAAGAAGCACAGACAACAAAGTGCGTACTACAGGTTTCCCCAGAAGAT
>VMDR010020225.1:0-17718 GCA_007922815.1 Macrotus californicus
TTTCTGCTCATTCTGCAAGGACATGAAAAGGTAAAATTTTTTAATGTGATTGGAATGATTTGATGAAAATATACTTGGTTCTTCTTTTCTTTTTTCTCTTAATCCTCACTTGAGGATATGAGGTGGGACTCAAAAAACCCGGAATTCTCTTCCAGAGAGTGGGCCCCCTGTAGTACAGGCTTCTCCACTAGCTGAGTGTTCTAGAAACCCATGCGTATCTGTGTACCAGCTGGTGTTGTTGTGAGAGGCTGTGTTTGGCCTCGGTGAATTTTTTTGAAGACTCTTTCAATGTGTTTGCCCATTTCATGATCCATGAGAGCACCTGCCCACACCAGCTTGAGGGTTCAGCAGTTTTTGACCAAAGACAGCATGTTTCCTGTGCCCCATCCTCCCCATTCACCTGATCTCACTCTAAGCAACTTTTTTGGTTGGTTTGTTTCCCTGGATGAAAAAATTCCTCAAAGGGAAAAGTTTTGCTGATGTGGAAGAACTTAAACAAAAAACGACAGAAGCACTAAAAGGCATCAAAATCAATGAGTTCAAAAACTGTTTTGAGCAGTGGAAAAAAACCATCTCAATAGGTGCATTGCATCAAATGGAGAGTACTTTACCCCAGCTGGTATAGCTCAGTGGATTGAGTGTGGGCCTATGAACCAAAGGGTCGCTGGTTCGATTCCCAGTCAGGGCACATGCCAGGGCACAGGCCAGGGCCCCAGTGGGGAGGCACACGAGAAGTAACCACACACTGATTATTCTCTCCCTCTCTTTCTCCTTCCCTTCCCCTCCCTCTAGAAATAAATAAATAAAATCTTTAAAATAAAATGGAGAGTACTTTGAAGGTGACTGAAGTTTAAACATGTAAGAATAAATACACAATTTTTAATAAATAAATTCTGGGTTTTGGGGTCCTACCTCATTTGTTTATTGATTTTAGAGGGAGAGAAGGAGGGAGGGAGGGAAGGAGGGAGGAAGGAAGGGATAGGGGGAGAGAGAGAGAGAGAGAGAGACATTAATGTGAGATAGGAACATCGACCCGTTGCCTCCTGTATGTGGCCTGACCAGAAATCAAACCCTCAACCTTTTGTTGCAGGTCGACACTGCAACCAGTAAAACCACCTGACCTGGGGGTATTTGGTTCTTTCTAATGATATAACAAGAAACATCATTCATGGAAAAAATATGGTCAAAGAGTAGTTTTCCTTTTAGGTGATTAATTTATATGTATATAAATTAATTTTATATAGAGTAATTTATATAGCGATAAAATAATATATATTATGTATAAATTTATGTAATTTACATACAGTTTATGAATTTATATATATTTATATACATATACATTTATATATATAATGATAGAAAGCTATTTACTTAAAGACATGTTCAACATAAAATAGTTTAAATTTGAACACCCAGTAATATATGTTATCTCCTTAACATGCTAATAAATGTCGTAGGCTAAAAAATTAAGCCAAAAAGATCCAGACAATTATTTTTTAAAAAGTAATGCTGGGAAGTAAAGAGAATTTAAGAATCTGATTTTATTTTAGTTCAAAAAGTGTACTGGATTATTAGTGTTCTATTACAATTTTTATGAACATGCTATATTGTATTATATATGTTCTCTTGCTATTGTTTTTAATAGTCAGTGTTCCCATGTTGGAGATAAGAGGACTCTAGAGGAAGGTTTCCAATCACCTAATGCAGCAATTTTCTATCTCTCGTCTCAAGGCTCACATACACTAATGACTAAAATTCCATGGCACACCCCCAAAAATATTTTTTGCTGATCTGACCAAGAAATAGGCATGGTTTTGATTTATTCACATCGGACGGTATTGTTGTGTTGGCTGTTGTCAATTTGTTCACTTGACAGTCTCAGGGAAAAGAGGTCAGTGCTCCTGATGAAGTAGTTTTGCATGTTTTAAAATTTCCTGTGGAATGCAGGTTGGAAATCACTGCATCAATGTGTAGATGAGGCTGTGTGCCGTGTCCTTGAGTCCGTGTTTTTTCCTAAATTGAATATCACTAGAGAAGCTTAGTTTATGGCCCAGTCGTGAGGGTGGTGGACACAGCTCTGTGGACAAGCAGCTCTTCAGAGTTCTAACAAGGAAGGAATGTTGTAGTTCATCAATTCTAATATACATATTTTCTCTGAAATATTTTACCACTTCCGAAATCAGAATACATCTTAAAATTGATGAGTAGACTGAATTTGATGGCACATCCTAGTTTAATTGGCAGGATTTCCCCCTTCTGAACAGAACGCAAAATAATGATGGATACTACAGTCACAGATTTGATAAAATATGGTATCCTCTGTGTGTCCTGAAAAGTGCATAAAAATGACTTGGATGATAAATACAAGGGGGGTGTGACAACCTGGGTCAGTCAGGGAAAATGATTTTGAAGTAATAACATGTTTTTTTCCTTGCATCTTTCCTTTTACTATCAGAAGATTATGATGCAAATTAAAGGTTTAGTGCCATTCAACTGTCATTAGCTAAGTCTCATTTCAACAAAGAGTATAAAGACAGGTGTATGCTCTGAATTTTTAGAAAGTAGAAATAGCACACTATTTAGGTAATTTTTACCAAGCTTTAACTAATATGTAACCCCCTCACAGGCAGGAATAGGGTATAAAATTTATCACCACCCCCAGCCCTTTTCAAAAATTAAAAAATTTTTTTTGCTCAATTCCTTCATCTATTTCACCCAGCCTGGCAACCCTTCTCCCCTCTCACAGCTGTCAGTCTGTTCTCTGTGTCTGTGAATCTGCTTCTGTTTTGTTTATTTTGTTTATTAGATCCCACATGCAGGTGAAATCATATGGAGTTTGTCTTTCTCTAACTGGCATATTTTACTTAGCATAATATTCTCCAGGTTCACCCATGCTGTTGCAAAAGGTAAGGGTTCTTTCTTTTTATGGCCAAATAGTATTCTGTTGTGTAATTATGCCACAGCTTTTTTATCCACTCATCTACAGGTGGGCATTTGGGGTGCTCTCAAATCTTGGCCATTGTAAGTAATGCTGCAATGAACATAGGGGTACATATATTCTTTCAAATTGGTGTTTTGGGATTCTTAGGATATCTTCCCAGAAGTGGCATTACTGGGTCAAAAGGCAGCTTCATTTTTAATTTTTTGAGATAACTTCATACTGTTTTCCACAGTTGGTGCACCAATTTGCATTTCCACCAACAGTGCATGCAGGTTCCACATCCTCGCTGGCACTTGTTTGTTGAATTACTGATGATAGCCCTTCTGATCTGTGTGGGGTGGTATCTCATTGTGGTTTCAACTCACATTTCTCTGGTGATTAGTGACATTGAGCATCTTTTCATATGTCTATGGGCTATCTGTCCTCGTTGGAGATGTGTCTATTTAGGTCCTTTGCCCTTTTTAAAAAATTTTTTTTGTGTGTTGAATTGTGTAAGTTCTTTATACATTTTGGTTATTAACCCCTTATCAGATATACCATTGGCAAATCTCCCATTCAGCGGGTTGTCTTTTCATTTTGTTGATTTTCTTTGCTGTGCAAAAACTTTTTAGTTTGATGTGGTTCCACTTGTTATTTTTTCTTTTGCTTCCCTTGCTCGAGGTGATATATCAGAAAAAATATTGCTATCAGAAATGTATGAGATTTTACTGCCAATGTTTTCTTCTGGGATTTTTATGATTTTGAGTCTTATATTTAGGTCTTTAATCCATTTTGAGTTTATTCTCCTGTATGGTGTGAAAAGGTAGTCTAGTTTCATTGTTTTTGCATTTATATGTCCATTGTTTCCAATGCTATTTATTTCATAGACTGTCTTTACCCCACTTTTTGCTCCTGCCTCCTCTGTTGAATTTTAATTGGCCATAAAGACATGGGTTCCCCCCGCCCCCCGGGGCTCTCTGTTCTGTTCCATTGATCTAGAACTCTATTTTAATGCCGGTACCATGCTGTTTTGATTGCTATGGCCTTGTAGTATGATACACCACATAAGCAAAATGAAGGATAAAAACCACATCAGCATATCAATAGATGCAGGAAAAACTTCTTGTAAAATCCAGTACTTACGTATGATAAAAACTCTCAGCAAAGTGGGAATAGAGGGAACATACCTCAACATAATAAAGGCCACCTATGACAAACCTACAGCCATTTGAGAAAGGACAAATTTGGAGGAATCATGCTCCCTGATGTCAACCCATAGCGCAGCTCCTTTTTACCACAGTGCTTAGTAAATTGTGATAGAACTTACCGGACGCAGCAGGCACTTAACGCTAAAAATTAGTCTTTGTCACATACTTCTGTCTCTTTGTGAAGTGAGTTGCTGTCAAAAGCTTCAGAAAGTTTTATTATGTGGTATTAGTTTATCCATGAACTTGACTGATGACTTTTCACATTCTTTATTTTGTATAAGACTTTCTTATCATTTTGGGAGATTCAAAGTGAAATAAATATTTTGATAATTTATTCATTAAGTAATTATGTATATCTAATGATATGGGTTAGCAGTAACTGTGTTCTCATAAAAACAACTCTTATTGAAACTGCACAAGAAATGAAAAGCTCTCTTCATTACTGCAGCTGGGACCAGTGCAGATATTTAAGAAGAATGAAATGAAGGAGTGTTTATTTAATATAGACAAAGAAGTTAGAAACAAAATAATAAAGTATAGTGATGTTACCATTTATTATAATAGAGATTTTATTGTTTTAAACTTCAGATTACAATGGGATTTGTAACTTCAGATTTCTTAAATGTTTATTAAATTCCCTCCTGAATTTCTATTTAACACAACACATTTTTTATTGTCCTTAATCATTAGGCCCTTTTACCAGCACTTTTTGTCTTCTTGCTTGCGTTGTAAAACTTGGCAAGAATAAAAAAGAATAAAAAAGCCAAATTTTTTATATTTTTTAGCTGAGTTTATTTACCTGCCAGGCAAGGAAGCACATGCATAGGGAAGTCCATGGGCACACAGCCCTCAGTGAATAAATTCACCAATAACTTGCCAAAATGGCAACCTTGGGGGATTTTTTAAAACCCTTATCTGGGGACATTTTTTCATTACTTCCCAGAGAGAGAAGAAGGGAGAGAGAGAGCATGGACTGGTTGCCTCTTGGATGCTCCCTGACCAGGTATCATACCTGGAATCTTTTGTTTATGAGATGATGCTCTAACCCATGGAGCCATGCCTGCCAGGGTGACTGGCAGGGGCAAGTTTCGGGATATTCAATGGTAAAAAGCACAGTTTCATGTGGATATGCTAACTAAAGATAGAAACTTTGTTCTCAAGATGGGACAAATGAATCCACAGTTCTCTACATAGTTGGTTAAAACAAATCCTTTGTTGGTTCAAAGGAAATCCTTTTGTTCTCTTGTCAGGCAAGAGTCAGCATATAGATCCAGGGAGGGTCTGGTCCATTCAAGTCACCCCATGTTCGGGGTCCTTTTATAAATACTGCTTGTTGGGACCTGATATGGTGAGGCAGAGCCTTTAGTTTCCTGTTACCTCTCCACGGTGCTGAATGGAAAACAAATCCACATTCAAATTTAAAACGCCTTGAAAAAGAAGTCATTGCTGAAATTCATAGCAGCACGATTTACAATAGCCAAGTGCTGGAAACAACCTAAGTGCCCACCAGTAAATGAGAGGATCAAAGAACTGTGGAATGTTTACACAGTGGAATACTACCCAGTAGAAAAAAGGAAGGAGCTCCGCCCCTTCGCTAGAGCATGCATAGAACTGAAGTGCGTTATGTTAAGTGAGGTAAGCCAGGCCGTGAAAGACAAATACCATAGGATCCCACCTATAAGTGGAACCTAATCGACAAAGCAAACAAGCAAAATATAACCAGAGATATGGAAATAAAGAACAAACTGACAGTAAGAGAGAGGAGGGGAGAGGGGGCTAATGGGGCAATGGAGGGGGAAGGTCATCAAGGAACATGTATAAAGGACCTATAGACAAAGACAACAGGGGTGGAAGGGGATTGAGTGTGGGAGGTGGGCATGGGTAGGGCAGGGGAGAGTAATGGGGGAAAAGTGGGGACAACTGTAATGGCACAAGAATAAAAAAAAAGAAGAAGAAATTACCGATGGAGGAAAGAGACTTCATACAAAAGCAAAGGCCATAACAATCCTCTTCACTTTTCTTCTCTTTTCTAGGTGATTGCCCTTTTTCATGTCCCCAAACAAGAAACAAACAACCCACTAAGCTTTAGCCCACACAGGTTCCTTCTGTAAGTCTTTGGGAAAGATGATGAAGGAAGGGCCCTGTCTGTCTTCTTGCTGGTACTTCCCTGTCTCTTATTATATTTTATAATCAAACTTTTAATTTTGAGATAGTTGTGGATTCACACGAAATTGTAAAAAATAATGCAGACTTAGTCCAAAAACACTTCACCCCATGTCTCTGGTGGTGACATTTTATAAAACTATAATATAAAATCACTACCAGGACACTGACAATGATTAAAGCCAAGCTACAGAACGATTTATCACTCCAAGACCCCCCATGTTCCTGCCTCCATCACCCTTGACCCCTGACAACCAGTACCTAATTCTCCATATCAGTAATTTTATTCATTTCAAGAATGCTGTGTAAATGGATTAATACAGTAAGTAACCTTTTGGGATTGGCTAGTTTTCAATCAGCATAATTCTCTTGAGATTTATCCAAGTGGTTGTGTATATCAATAGTTTAGTCATTATTGCTGGGTGCCCTTTTGTAGTATGGATGCACCAAAACTGTTTCCCCATTCAGCCACTGGAGAACATCTGGATCATTTCCAGTTTTTACCATTAGGAATAAAGCTGCTATGAACATTTGTGTACGGATTTTTAGATGAGCATAGTTTTTATTACGCTGAGATAAATACCCAAGCGTGCTGTTGCTAGGGCTTACGGTAATTGCATGCTTAGTTGTATAAGAAGCTACCAACTTGTTTTTCAGAGTGTCTGTGGCATTTTGCATTCCCACCAGCAGTGTATGAGTGATTCACTTTCTCCACGTCCTTGCTAGCATTTCATGCCGTTACCATTTTTCACTTAGACTGTTCTGATAGGTGTGTACTGATATCTCATTGTGGCTTTCATTTGCATTTCCCTAATGGCTAATGTTGTTGAACATCTTTTTCATGAGCTTATTTCTCTGCCTTTTTAATATCCATTAATTTACCTTTTCTACTTTCTCTCCCTTTCATCCATTACCCTGGCCAACAGATCTGTAATTCAGCCTCTATCTATTTCCTGGCTGCCTCTGGTTTCTGAGAAGCTGCATAAGAGGTCCCACTGTTGCCCCTGGGGATGATGACTTCCCACCCTGAGAGGGGCAGATGTCTAGTCTCAGGGCTGTTGTATCCTGATGGTCTCATAGCTGCCAGTCATCAAGGCAGAGAGTGCTGGATTTCCTGACTGCAAATCTCTACCAAATGCTACATTTAGACCCTAAAAAAGCACTATTTGTACCCAATATCACCCAGAGCCTTCTCATTTAAGCAGCTTTTTCATTTGCTCTTCACAACCGCTTGAACAAGAGCCTGGGAATAAGTTATCAGCCCAGGTAGAAGTGTTAGGATGCTGCAAGGAAAAGATATTCTTAGAAGGCAAGCACAATACACAGAGCCCTTTCTGCCTTCAGCTGGCCAGTCTTGTACATTACCCTCAAGCTCAAGTGCAACAGCTTCTCCTGATAGGATTATGGATTCTGTTATTGACCCTCACGTCCCCAAAAGACCACAGGAAAAATTTAGGATTGGGACAAGCTGCGTTAATTTTGATCACTGCAATAAGGGAGAAGAGCATTTTGATAGAGTCTCAGAGGAGGGAAGTCAGGGGAGCATATTTTTAGGGATTTAAGCTCTGGACTGGATGGTTTATGATGGATCTTGCAGAGTAGGAACTGGTTAGTATTTACCGAGCTTTTAACTAAGAGCCATCATCTGGGATGTAGATACTGAAGGCGAGGCTGTTGAAGCAAATCTTAATGAGCAAGACGTTACTCCTGGTAAGTAGCCTATTTGGCTGCTCCCAGTCTTGTTGTTCTGGAGTAGGTACTTCCTGGAGCACACACAACTGAATTCTTTTTGCTTGGTCAAAGTGTTGGTTAACATAGAGACAGGAAACTATACTAGGTCCCAGTACTGTTATTACAGGGAAAGGGAGAAGGGATTATGTTGTTTTCCATTCTCACTACTTTAAATATGCATAAGTTAATTGCATCTGGGACAGTTATAAAATTTTTGCCTTTCATTCCAAATCTACTCATCATTGCCTGGCTCATGAGACTGGATGCAGACCTTGTGAACATTTCTCCTTTGCTCACTGGCATGATGTTAACCATTGCTGGTAGAAGGTGCTGAAGGGCACTACAGGAAGAAGGGGCTTCTGTGCTTAGGTCCAGGGTGATTCTCTCTGCGTGTCCTGTTAGCATGCAAGACATCCAGGAAGACTCATCCCCACAGGGATTCAGTGGCAACACCTTTGCCAAGAAGCTTCCTTGGCAGTTTCTCTGGCTGAGAGTAATTTCGCTGCAACACCCAGAGAGTTTTGTAGGTCTCAGTGAGTTCCGCAGGCCCCGTGGAAGGTGATTTTTTCTTGCTAGTCCTCGCTTTTAGCACCTCAATAGACTTTTTCATCAGTCAGAGGCCCTTGCTGTTTCCCCTCTAATGATGTCTGATCTCTGTCCTGGGAGGGGTAGGGGACTCTTCCAGATTATTTTTCTTCCTTGAGTGTTCTGCCTCAGTCCTATGTATGCTATTCCTATATTCTTTAGAGGTTTTTTTTACCTCTTTATAGTAATCTGGTGTTAATTCTTAATATTGAACTCTTTCAGGTAAATTTGTTAGGTGGTTTTTGTCTTCTGACTAATACAGAGTTGCTACTGTATTGGTGTAAGGAGGTTGGAATTTTGGATCGGTGTGGTCATGCCCCAAGACTGGACCACAATGCTGAGGTCTTTTCCAAAGGGAAATGGGATGCCAGTATGTATTGCAAGCAGTGAAATCAAAATTAATCAAGTTATCACCTATGGTTAATCATGATGAAAAGCCAACTGAAGCAAGAGCCTTGGATGCTCACATGGCTGCACCATTTGAACGTTCTGGCAGTAAGACGTCTACAGGAATATGGTGTGGAATGGACTACACTAAGGACACTGGAGTGCTTGCAGAAGGAAAAGGGTGAGCTCAGGACCTTGAACTCTCAGCTGAAGTCATAGTCTGAGCACCAGAGAGCTTCTACGACATACCTAAATAATCTCTTATTTATTGGAGCAACAGGGCTGATATTGCTAAAATTAATTATAAAATTGCACTGAATCAGTTGTAGAATTGTAATGGCAATTAATTCATAGTCTTCCCACATTTTTTTTATTTGAAAGTTAGGGCATTAAGTGAGAAAGAATAGAGCCCTGCACTTGGAATGGGGACATATGATTGGACCCACCAGGAATGGCTGTCTTGAACTTCACATTGCTCTGTGCCTTCCTTACCACAAATACCTTGCTCTCCCATGTCTGAAGTGATACCTTATCCTAGCTTGAAAATTTTGTGATAACCTCATTTGGGGAAGAACCTTTAAAAGTGGGTATTCATTCTCTTTAAGACTCACCACGACCAGTTCTGGTTATTTCTAGGTTCACTGCAAAGGGGGAATCTCAGAATGGTCAAGGGGACAGGTATACACTTTACATACAAAACAATTCTGTAAGACTGTGCTATGGCATATCTTCAGAACTCCTGGGAACATGTGTAATAGTGAATGTGAAGGGTGCTAGGCCAAAGAGGGCAGAAGGCAGAATATAACAGTACATATGACTGAATTTACTGATATGAATGTACGTACTAGAGAGTCCGGACTTCACGTGTTAGCTTGTGAAATTACTAGTAACATATACAACTGTGATGTTTAATGCTATCTACTTTGTACTCATTAAGAGCTTTCAAAATTGTCTTGTGTATAGTAATACAATACGTATTTACTGAGCAGACTTGAAATTTTAGTGCCTGGCTCCTAAAACCACATGTGTTATCAAAAAAAGAAAAAGAATAATAGTCAATAAGTAATAGAGAATTCACATCGCAAGTAACAAGGGTAAAAGAATTTAGAGCTAGCTCCAAATATCTAGTATATGGATCATTAAAATGTGGAATAGGATGACCATACCACCAAGAGTCACACAGTAATGTGTGCACAGTCCCCTTCATAATTACATGGGGACAGTCTTCACCAAACATTTCAAAATCATAAGCAAAAATGCATTTTCTAGCTAGCCTATGTCCTGTGATTGACTGTTAATTCTTACACTTCTCGCCAGTTATAAAGTGGGTAAGCAGTTGCGCTCCTGGAAATAACCCAGTTACTTACGGGCTTCTGTGAATAGCTCTGTGTGTGCCAAATCTCTGCTTCTGGAATCAGACATCTCTAAACTCTCTTTAATTTAAAAACTGAAGGCTAGCCCTTGCTGGTGTAGCTCAGTGGATTGAGTGCGGGCCTGAGAACCAAAGGGTCTCCGGTTTGATTCCCAGTTAGGGCACGTGACTGGGTTGCAGGCCAGGTCCCCAGTACAGGGCATATGAGAAGCAACCACACATTGATGTTTGACTCCTGTCTTTCTCCTTCCCTTCCTCTCTCTCTAAAAATAAATAAAGGCGCATCACTGAGGCGCATCACAATGAGAATGGTTTCAGCTTTCTGTGAGTGACGTTGCTGCTGACACGTTCTATATTTCAGACGCCTTTCAGTGCTGATATCTGCAATCAGGACTGCATGTATAATTAAATGAAACCGTTAACACCTTCACTGAAATTTAAGCAGTACTCTAACTGGCAAATGGAGTGATTTAATTGCTTCAGCCATGACACATAAATAATGAGAGGAAATTGACATAGTGACGAATACATGTATATCATCATGGGGACACCAACCCATGCGATTTTTGGTTCTGTTGACAATACCAGCGAAGATCTTTGCCTCCCTGCCCTCAGCAGCCAATCCCCTTCCCTCTGACCAGGTCCCTCCTTAGCATTACTGCTTGCCTCTTCTGGGGTAGCCGGGGATGGGATCTCACCAGGGTTTCAGTTGGATGCTATTGTCTGGACGAATGCTTGAAGCCTCTGTGTCTAGAGTTGGAAATGAGTGCTGGCCTATAGTTCTTCCCCTGGTCTCAGGGCAACTTCTCTTTAGGGCCTCCACAAAATTGCCTCATTTCTGTTACCTCATCAATGAATCTGGAAAAGGTTCCACCACTCTAGATGAAAAAGCATTTAAATGACAACACCCAATGCATTGCTCAAGTTTATTCCTCGCCAACACCAAGATTCTGTCCTAAAACAAGAGACTTGGTTTGGGTGCATCCTACCTTTGAATGAACGAATTCTCACCTCTCCCCTCACTTCCCTCCCACTGCTTACCATCATCTTGGTGGTGACCTCCACTCTTAGGAGAAGATTCCATCTTTTTTTTCTTTTTAAGAAGGCTCCATCTTTAAGCCACAGTATATTGTGTTAAATTAGATGTCAAATGTAATCTGTACCAGAACTCCTTAACTGGTGGATCATGGCCCCCTGGTGTGTCATAAAGAGGTAACAGGTATGCTAACATGTTGATCCATTCAGCCCTTTGGGACACCCTAGGAGAGTCTGGTTATATCTGGGCACAAATAGCCTTGTCTTTTTAATTCTGTATAAAAGGTTAGTACTATATTCTTTATGAGGCTTATACTTGCTAGCATTTCAAGTAGCATCCCTGGGATAGACAGATATGAATAATGTAGATAAAGATTTAGCAATTTAAGAAAATAATTGGCAGACATGAATGAATTTTAACATATTTGCAGAGCAATCTCATGGGCAAGTAACTCAGAATAACATGTGACAGAATAAATCACCTGCAGACTGTTTTAAATCTCTGCTATCTTAATGAAATAGCAAGTTTGCTTATAGGTATCACTGAGGTTTGGGCATAATGGACATTAATGATATATTTGAATTTCTTTTCAGGTGTCAAATAATGGGCTTTTGCAATTTAAAAACTATCAGGAATAATATTGATTTTTCTTTGGTCTTTCTGTGATTTACTAGCTTTCCCAATATGTTGTCTTCAAATTCTACTACAGCAGAAATAAAAGTCAAATATTTATTTTTAAAAATTGAGTGAAGTCACTAAAGGAAGTCAGCTAGAGTCTGATTTTTTTCTAAGTCATGGTCAGTTTTGACTTTTAAACCTTTATATTTTAATGAAATATTTCAGTTAAACTATGTAAATAATGTGCAGTTGTTAGAGAAAGTTTATATTTTATTTTTAATTCTTTTAATCCTCAGTCAAAAGGGCATCTCATTGTTTTTAGAGAGAGAGAGAGAGAGAGAGAGAGAGAGAGAGAGAGAGAGAGAGAAAGAAACACCACTGTGGGCCAGAAGCATGGATTGGCTGCATCTCATTCACACCCAGACCAGGACTGGGGCTTGAAGGTCAGGGAATTGAACACCCAACCTCATCATGTGCCCTCGTCGACTGGGAATCAAATCTGCAACCTTTTGATTACAGGATGACGTTCCAACCAATTGAGCCACACCAGCCAGGGCGAGAAAGTTTGGAGTTTTTGCTTTTATGTAATTTGGGGTGCTTCATGGTTCAAATGGTAATAGAAGTATTACGTAGCTGTTAGTGGCGTAAACAACCAAGGCTACATTATTTCCTTATTACAAGTTTAGAGTAAAGTGGTGCCAAAATCATCAAAGAACCTATTGCTTTCCATCTTGCAGCCCTGCATTCCTGAGCCTGTGGGCTTCCTGCCTCTGGCTGGCTCCCACATGGTCACAATATTGCTAGGCAGCTGCTGGCATTCTGTTCTCTTGTGAGCCCCACTAAGGCAGGATGTGCGGTTTCTTCCTGAGCATTTCTTTCATCAGAGACGAAAAGCCTTTCTTAGAAGTCTCTCCGGCAGGCTTCCCATTACATCTCACAATGTTAATTTTTCTGAAAACTGATGGTATTTACCATTCATATTCTGAAATCATTAGAGACAATGGTACTCAATTCACCCTTGGAACTATTTTTTAAAGTGTGAACTATTGATTTGGTTGATGTTTTGGAGATAGATTTTTATAAATACAAGCAATAATTAACTACCTAACTTTAATAACAGTAAAGAAAGAAAGCATAGTGTAATGGTTAAAACTGCAAGCTTTCAATACAGGCATCCTTGAGTTTTAATTCTGTAATTATCACTAACTAGCTATGTATGCTTGGGAAATTCGTGTAGCTTGATTCTTAATTTTCTGAACTGCAAAAATGGGAATTAAATCTAACTTTGTGAGGATTAATTTAATTAATTGATATTTTAAAACAGTACATGCTCAATGGCAGCTATTCCTATACTTTCACTAATGACTAAGGGAAGTTGAAGCCGACCTGGGAGGGTCATGGCTGTGGATTCAATCTCTTGTATCTAAATCCAGAGTGTGTGTTCTCTTTACTTGTGTCTTATTCCTTGTTACAACTTTGCTAGCATGTTGCAAACACAGACATAGGATAAATATTTAGAGATCCATTAGTATGCTGGCTATTTGATTTTAGAGAAATATAAAAATAACCTAAATATCACAAGAATAAGATTCCCAGATTTTGTGTATATTTTAATCAACCTTTAAAAACCCATGGTATTACTCCTGCTATGAGACTGTACTTAAAGTATGTGTGTGTGTGTGTGTTTGCGCACGCGTGTGTGTGTGTATCACTGGATCTTTCAAAAGGCTTTTGAAATTGTAAAAAGAAATGCTTTTCTCAAACTATAAGTAAAATTTCCAAGACTAATTAATTTGGGAGTCAAACAGTATTCTATATAATATTTAAAAGAGACTTTATACAACAGTGTTTTGTAGTTCTGAGAATAGAACCCAGCTTTGCATGTGACTTCTCAACTCACCCCATGTGTTGGAAAGTTGGCTCACTTCTATTTCAGATACAAGGGCTGGCACATGAAAGTTCTTAGGCAGACATCAAAGCACATTTGTTCCTCTTACTACACCAGAAGAAGAGGAAATAGATAAGCATGCAAGTGTCTTGGGGAGGAAGAATTAAGGTGGACGGGAATGAGTGTTAAAATTAGCTAAACATCTACTTGTCCTATGCATCGTGCTTGGAGCACAAATAAACACATATTTATTATTACTTTGGTTATTAATGGAAGATAGTCTATGTATTTAGTAGGACTTAAATAGTTTTTTTAGAATTTCCATAATAAACTACAACAAACTGGGTGGCTTCGAACAAAACAAATCTGTTTTCTCACAGCCCTAGAAGCTAGTAGTCTAAAATCAGGGTGTGAGTAGTGCTGGGTCCTGAAGCAAATCTGGCCCAGGCTCTTTCTCAGCTTCTGGTGGCTTTGGGCAATTCTTGGTGTTCCTTGGCCTGTAGATCCATTACTCTATTCTCTGCCTTCATCTTTGGATTTTCTTCCTCTTTGTGTCTGTCTTCTCTTATTACAGGGACATTTGTAACCTGTTTAGAGCCCTCGTGATAATCTAGGCTGATCTCATCTCAAGATATTTATCTTTTAAAGATTATGTACATATATATGTTTTAGGTGGGCATATCTTCTGGGGAGCCACCATTTGATCGTCTACAGACTTAAAAAATGTGTAAATATCAGTTTGGAATTTCTTAGCAAAATATATCTAAAATACAAAATAATGAAGGAATAAAATAAGTGAATGCTTTAACGTGATCGAGAGTGACTTGGATCACTTATTAAAAAGGCAAGTTTCTGAGCCACTTCCAGGGATGTGATTGAGTAGCCATATGGCCAGGTATGTGCGTGTTCAGGAAACACATGGAAATTTCCGATGCAAATAAGCCTCGCCTGCATTTTAAGAAATGAAATACACTCATAGCAGACTAATTTTAGGAGAGTAAAATAAAATATTTACCTAACATTTTTCTTTAGTGAAAGGGAAAATGCACAATATATCCATATGGCATTATTATATTTTAATACAAATTTGTTAGGGATTTAAGAGGTTTTTAATTTTGAAAACCAATTAGTCAACCAAAACATTAAATGAGTATTCTTCAAGATAAACAGCTTTGAGAGATTATACTACAAAATTAATTGAAGTATTTTTCTTCCAATTCCTAGCTAGCAAAATAAATCTTGAAAGCATTTAGCAGTATTCGGGAAATAAGAGGCAAATACATTAGAGAGCAGAATTGGGGACTGTGATTACATTAGCCATCTCCCCTGGCTGTTGTCGCTCTTTCATTTCAGATTCTGTGTTAGGATCTATCTCAGGGCCAGCCTTGACCCGTATGCACACTCGTCCATCTTTACTGACTTAGAAAAAGCAGATTACCAGAATTAAAGTCACTTATCGGCACCTTGGAGATTTCTTAATTTGGTTAGAATAGTTCAAACTGGAGGGTGTGAGTGTGGCTCTGTGTGCATGTCCCTGTGTGTGGTGATATGTTTTAAAAACAAAGAGCATCTTTCATGTAGAGTTTAGATGCTCTTTACCTAACTCTGGATATGTCTGAATCGTCTACATTGCTAATTGAAAATGAGATTATAGATGCCAACTAACCCCTTGCTTCTCAAAGAGTGATCTGTGAACAGCAGATCAGCTGTGACTTGGGAGCTTATTACAAATGCAGAACATCAGGCCTCACCTAGAACTTCTGAATCAGAATCTGTATTTCAACAAACTTCCCCAAAGGATTCCTGTGCTCATTAAAGTTTGAGAAGCTGAACAAACTCGTGCAATTCTTCAACAGATCAGCAGGTGCTTTTAATGTAGGAGACAATTCTTATAACAGTTCCCACGGTAACCATTCCCATGGGATTTCTAGAACCCAAACTACTGACGTGCTGTTGAGTTACTGCTTTCTGCAGCAGCTCCTGTGCTGATCTTGTCTTAAGAAATCTATAAAAATTGAGGTAAAAATTACATTTTATGGGGGACAAAACATACACCAGAATTTCAGACCTATTTGAAATATCAAGATATTGTCCATAGTGGTGTACAACTCTGTTCCTAGTAAGATAAGCCCTGAGATATATGTCCTGTTGCTAGGGAAAAAAGTAGAGCTTTTATTGAATAATGGGATGTGGCTGTAGTACTTTACTGTGGTATAAAGATGGATGCTTTCTCAGAATTTTCCAAATATTTTGTCTTTAATATTGTGTCAGTTGGTTAAAGTCCGTAAATCCTGACAGGCCACCAGTACTTATCTTAAAATGATTTTTACATAGCAAATCATGTACAATATTTTATTTTTTCTTTAATGTACATTGCATTTTATAACATGTAAAATACTTGCTGTATGCCTTATTAAAAATTAATATGTGTAAAAGCTGAGGCAGAAGAGAAAGTTGAGCAACAGATCCAGGAACAGATAAAAATTTATGGTATAAAAGTGTCATTTCAAATTAATGGGGAAAGATATTTTGTTCAGTACATGTTATTAGGCCACCAGGCTAAACAGTAATGAAAAACTAGATTTTTATATCTCATTTTATACATCAAGGTAGTTTCTAGATCAGCATTTATAATCATTGTTTTTATTATAGCCTGCAAGTAGCCTTTTTAGATTTGAGTGTTGCTCCTAATTCATTCCCCTTCCTGAAATGTTGATAAGGCAGATAAACCCTACATCTACTTATGTACTCTAGCGCTTTGGAAGGTCATGAACAATTTTAATATCTAACCTTCCTGTCCCTCTCCTCACAACGAACTTTGCCCCATTGGGAGTCATATGGACCCTGATGAAAATGCATGCTCAAAGAATTTAAAAAGAGTAAAGTTTGAAATGTAACACAATAATGACAGAATAAAATAAAAACTTAAGTGAATGTTTATAACTTTAGGTGATTAAGTACCTTCAGAGGAAAAATTTTAAAAAGGCAAAATGCAAACAAGAAATATTGTTATATTAAACTAAATATTTCAACAACCTTGTGAACTATAAAAAAATCATCATAAAATTTGAAATCATGTCTGTATGCATCTTAACAAATGATACCAGAAAGTTAACAGTGTTGCATTGAGGCGATTAATGCACTTTAATATTTCATCTACATACTTTCTTTAGTGAGCATTACTATCATAGTCAAGATGTTTAACATTTATAGCGTTTTAATGGAATACCTGTGACTATCCAAGTTAATACACTCATCTATCTCACAAGGATCTTGCTGTAATTTCCACTTGATATTTGAAAATATAGGGTTTAGAGCTGTTACCCAGCTCTATCATTTGTAATTAGGAAATGTTAGAGCTTCCATTTCAACCTGGTGATCTCTGACTTTAAAGTGACTGAAAACCCTATAATATATGATTTTTCTCTAAGTTGCTTCTTAAAGCTTAGATCCTCACCCATGATTTCCAAACCCTTCACGCCCAGTTGGGGGACTGTTTTGCTCCCATGGTGGGTGTGGTCTGATGGACCTTTTGATGGGCTCGGTGCACGCACCCATGAGCTTGGCACCTGGAACTCTGGCTCATCTGGAATTCGCATTTAGAAAGAATCGAGTTCCTTAGCCACATAAAGTCTTAATTTAAAAAAAGCATATAATTCTCCAATTAGTTTCTATGATATGTAAAGGCAATAACCTATCTAAGAAAACTTGTATGTCACCTCAGTAGTTAAATTTCGTTTTCGTAATTGATTCCTCTCTATCTTGTCTCCCTTGATTGTGTGATGATTAAGTCTATCCCCAAATCTCATT